>JAGKTI010038597.1:0-10696 GCA_018397915.1 Birgus latro | reverse complement strand
CTGCTTGTTAGAAGACATCCCCCCCCCTCCTTCTCTCTCTCTCTCTCTCTCTCTCTTTCCTCTCTCTCTCTTTCTACCTTCCCCATCATATTTGCATCGTTTTTTCCAGTTATGTCCTTCAAAGGCCCATCCTGCCCCTTCCCTGCTTGTCAGAAGATAAGAACACTCCAGCTAGGAGAGTTAGAGCACCTCATTGATTCCATGGTGCATGGAATTAAAAAATGTAAAAAATCATATATGAAGAGTGTAGTTACCATGAACTCTTTTGTCAAGTTCGTGTTTGTTGAACGAATAAAAAATGAAACTATTTATATTGATAAGTGTAGCTATTGTGGAACCTAATGTTTGTTCTAGTTTTGTGTTTTATATAAAGAAAATGGAGATGTATTATATTGAGAACTGTAGCATTTCGTCAGTTTCATGTTGTGTTGAGTGAAAAAAAAAATATTGCAGAATATATCTACGAGTGTTGTCCATTCTGTTTTGTGTTGAACCAAAAATGATGAAAATCTGTTGATGAGTGTGTGATGATCTTGGCGCCTCGTTTCCAGTCGTTTTATCTTACAGTATCAGACGAAATATAGTATAATGTAAGGCTTAATCTGACTGGTTGTAGGTGGTGTTATCAGGTCCACTTCTATAGGCCTTGACAGGTAGTGTGGTAGCTGTCAAGAATTGTTTACTTGCACAAAGGGTCTGACTGCAGGTGCAAGGCTTGACTCTTGCAGACGTTGGCAGAGGATTATCCAAGGTTTATCGCAGGTTGTAAGCTTATCATTGGCTACCAAAAGCCTTTTTCAGGTATAAGTTGTATGTGTAGAGTATCTGAAAGCCTGAGTTGAGTGTGAATTTGGTAACAGAACATAAAGGATGTTTTGGGTGGCTTAGGGCATCGGAGGAAATCAGGAGCGTTATGTGTTTGCAAATTGGGTATGAAAATTTACTGACCTAATCCTGCCCATTTCATTTCTGCCCTGTATGTAATAGCCCTTTCAGAATCTGCTGCAGTGTTGCTGGTTTCCAGGCTTGACAGGACTCAATCAACCGTCACAGTAGATGGCACCTCAGACAGACCCCCACCCCAACCTTCTTCCCAAATATCCACTTCCCCCTTATATGGTGCAAGCTCCTCCCACATACCTTTTCCTACCACAGCCTCTAGCATATATTAATATAATATAAAGTTAATTGACCCATACCCAATAATAATCACCCCGGGCAAAAAAAAAAAAAAAAAAGTAACTAAGCAGTATTAGTTGGCGTTATTTATTGCTAGGAAAGTAAACAACTCTGCCAGTATAACAAAGAATGACAGGAAGCCTTCAGCCCTCAGTATTGCCACAGCCTTACCGTCATCATTGATGAAGGGAAACAGTTCTTGCCTCTAGACAACTCGGGAGCATCCAAATATTCAATGCCTTGACCTTCTCTTAGCTGCGTAGTATTTTTTCCCCATTGCCCCCAGAGCCTTCGGAAATCCTGTACCCTAGAATATTCCTACACAGATTCCTTGTTTTTCTTCAACAGTACCATTCATGTTCCTGTTCTTTTGTGCTTTTTCAGTTTCTTATTCTCTGGCTTTTTTTTTTTCTTCAAATTCCTGCTTCTCTCAACATTTCTACTCAGCCTTACTTTCAAAAATTAATTTCTTCTTTTCATGATTTTGTCTATTTTAAGAACTTTCCTGACCTTTTGTCATCCGTTGGACCATTTTTGCTCAGTTCATCATAACGTTCAGTATTTGAAGCCATTTTACTGTTGTGCTTTCTGGGAAAAAAATCCGCTTTCTTATTTTCCATGTTTTACTGCAGGTTTCTTTTTTCTTTTGCCTACTCATGCCAAGTCCTGTCCATATAATATGGAAGCCGTTGGCACTTGTCTGTCTCAGTATTATATATTTGATTTCTGTTTTTTATACTGTACAACCATAAACCTTATTCAGCACCCCAATATTTTTCACCTGTTTCTAATTTCGTCTTTATTTCTCTTCTCCCTCCATTTCCTTCAGAATCTGCTACAGTATTTTCTAATAGTTCCACTGCCTTCAATATCCAGATTTAAAAATATATATATATACATAGCTCTGTACCGCTTCCAAAGAAAAAAGGAAATGTCTTTTCCCAAGCCTCTCACATTCACTTTAACCAGACAAAGCTCGTCCTTCTCCCTGCACTATTTTTCCCAGATGCGGGGAAGCAGTGCACCACATATCAGATGCAACAGCCTGAAAATGAACTTACCAAAGAACAGCGATATTTGTTCACCTACCGCCATCTCCTCCCCCCTTCCATCCCCATTCCCTTCCCTTCCCATCCCCATCCCCTCCCCTTCCCATCCCCTTCCCTCCCCTCCCCTTCCCCTCCCCTTCCCACCCCCATCCCATCCCCATTCTCTCCCCTTCAGCTGCACTCCCCCAACCGACCACCCACCCACCCCTGATGACCACCAAAGTGTACATAAGGATTATATAGTTCAATATTTCTAAGATTAGCAATGCCCTCTCCAGAATTTTTTTTCATGAGCACACACAATGATGATTCAGCAAGATTGTTATATTAGTGTGCCGGTTCTATATTTTCTTATGGTAATGTATAATGGGTTTGAAAAACGTATATAATGGCAGATATTTTGTTTATAAATATATATATATGTACTGTATTAAGACAGAGAAAAGGAGGGCTTGGTATGTTGATGCTCGCAATGTACAAAGTCTCATTCTGGGAATCTGATAACTAATGTTTAATGGGAGTCTTATGTGTGTGTAGGATGTGTGATGGTGTTTGTCAGCTGGTCATACAAACCCCTCCCCCCCAAGTCCCCCACAACACCCCCTCCCACATCCCCTGTAGTTTAGTCGTAGGCCGGATACTTTTGTTATTTTTGTGACTGTTGAGTGATTCTGCTCTGTTCAGCCAACCTGTAGTTTAAGTGTGTGCTGTCAGTGTGAAGCATCACCCTAGATATCTGTGTAGGTGTCGCTAAGCTTGTAGTGCGTGCTAGTCAGATGTCGTGGCGGCGGTCGCGGTGGTCATTTGTCATGACAGTGGCACCACCATTGACAGTTGTGTAGCAACTGGCACAGTCAGTCAGTGTGGTGGCAGATGTTGTATTGTAGTGCCAGCCCATTATTGTGGTGATGGCTGCTACAGTCAGTCCCTGTGATGGTACTTTTTTTTTCCCATGATAGCTGTGCAGGTGTGACAGTATGTTTTCATGATGACAGGTGTGCAATTCTGCTCTCATGGTGGCTCCTGTGTCAGCCCAGTGTGGTGACAACTGTGCCTGTCAGTTGTTATGATGATAGCTGCATCATTCAGTTGTCATGGTGATAGCTGTAGTAGTCAGTTGTCAGGGTGGTGGCTGTGCATGTAATATGTCATGGACAGTTGCGGCGGCCGCTCTGGTCTGTTGTTGTGGCGGCCACGGACAGAACGTAGCCTATTGTAGCCAAAAAAAAAATGCTTAGTGTAAGGCAGTCTTGTATACTGATGGTAGTGTATTGTTGGCAGGGTGGGGAAGGGCAGAGCAGGGTGGGGTGGGTGTGGCCCCACTGCCCTACCCTGCCCTGCCCTCACTTGCCCCCTGCTGTAGCCTACAACTGCTGCCAAGGACTTAGTACCGCTGTTCGCGGGCGGGGTTGCCCTGGTCTCCCCGTCCTTGATGAACCACTCTGAACTGCGGTCAGCTTTCATTAGGTTAATAAGAAAAATGTATTATATATTCATAATATAATGATAACATATACTGCATAGGATATATGCACTATCTATGGTGTTTAGGTTGTCCCAGGTGCCGTGTAGGTAGTTGTGTAGTGAGGGGGTCGGCAGTCCCACTACCCCACTCCCAGATGCTGCTGGGGCAGGGGCTCCGTCCCCCTTCCTCGCACCATTACGGGTTCCCTAGCGCAGTGTGGGCCGCTGGGCCGCCACACTCAGTATGTCGCCAGCAGATATGGCCACATGGGAAGGCGGGCCATGGTGTGGCCCGGGCAGCCAGCATGTGTCTCGGGTCTCCTTGGTCACTGTGGTGGGCCAGCTGGGTACATGGTCTGGGCCGGGGCAGTGAGAGGCCGCAGGGCACACATGACTCTGAGTCAGAGGGCACAAGGCATATGTGACCTTCAGTATGAGGCTGCAGGATACACATGCCTTGTAGTAATAAGACACAGGGCATGTGTGGTCGCACTGAGGGGCTGCAGGCACTGAGTGCAGTGCTGGCGCCGCCAGACACCAACACTTTATAATGTAACTCTAGTAATAATATTGCTCGTGTTTACTAACTGAAGGCAGAAGTTAGTCGATATTATTTTGTTTTACAGAGTTAATAATGAGAGTATTTTTACATGTGAAGACATCTATTTATTATTTTTAGTACACAGAACACTGAACATCTCTGCAAGTCAGGGCTGCCCCTCTCACCCCACTGCCAGCATCGTGAACATGTGCAAAAAATAAACTTAAAATACATCTTATTAGCAGTCATGCAATCAACAAATTCCCCCTTGCCCCAACCTCGATGTCACCATAGCCGTATCATTCAGCCTTTAGAGTCTTCTACCCAACAACCCTCCTACCCAACAACTTTCGACTCCAGTAAATAATTTCAGCCTCTGACTTCTGTCTAGTACAGTTGACTGTTGCCCGTTCCTTCTCCCCTCCTGATCCAGTAAGGGTGCGGCACCCCTTCCCCTCCTGCCGCTCTGGGTTAATCAGGGTTTTCACCTAGTTGGTGAGAGCAGGGCAGTCCTGTGGGGCAGACACACCAGACTGGGCAATGCCTGCCCTGCATTACACCCAGTTACAGTTGTGTTGTTTGGTTTGTTGCCCATGGGTGAAAGTTCTATTTTTAGCAGGGAAACGCTCACAGCGAGACTTATGGTGAGACAGTTTAGTTTCTGGGATGAAATCCTCAACTACAGTTATCAGATTAGAGTTTTTATACAGACAGAAAGTAATAAATGATAGAAGTATAACAGTTTGTCATTGGGTAACTGTTTTGATACCCAAATGTTGTTTTACATCCAAAAAATTTTAAACATGAATTTACATGGCACATTGAAATATGGAAATAAATTTGAAAATTAGATTTGTAAGGATTTCATTGTGATGAAGGGTTGGGGGCACCAACCCCCATGTCTCCTGGCACCACAGCCGCCAGTCATAATGAAATCCCAACGCCAAAGTATGACTGTAAAATAGGTTCTTTTTTACATGTACTGTATCAAGCCATTTATACATGCAAGACACAGTTGTTGTAGATATAATATAACGGGACGTAGTGACAGCTAGAGTGGACTAAGAAATGGAACAATTTAAACAATAAAACAATGGAAGAAAATGGTTGTTTTAATATCCTGTTCAAATGCAGGTGACACTGTTTTCTGAATTTTAAATCCCTGATCATCAGTTTGGTTTAACAGAGCTGTTAAGCAGGCAAATAATGGTTAACTGAGTCAGTGAACAGTCAGATATTAGTAATTGTTCCATAAAATTTGTACTGTAAGGTGAGAGAAGCTGATAAATTGTCATTATAGGTAACAGTGGAAAGTGCAACTTTAGTAGGCAATTTTCCTGCTGTCTACTGAGTATCTAGTTACATAAAATTATATAGAAAACAGATAGTTTATGAGAACTTACAAAAAATCCTTCTTCATCACTAATTTAAAAATGCAGGTTGGGCCTTGGGGCCATGGAAAGTGCTATGCACTGTAATTACTGTATAGTAACCTCTTTATTAAGATGACATTTTAACTATTTTGTTGTTGATAGGGGATGCCTTCTGCTGGTGGCACAGATGAAACCAGGCAGCCCAATTGGCTGGTTACACAATGGATGATCAACTACTTCCATTCCTTCCTGATCGTGAATGGTCATATGTAGAATAACAGCTGAAGCCTGCAGGCTATGGGGTTATCAATCCAGATACAGTGCCAGTATGCTTGGAACCGCAACGGTAATAGGATACAAATTTTGTTCTTGCTACTGGCAGATGAGGTATCAGCTTAGGAGAGACTGCTAGTACTGAAAACATTAACTCTCTCCACAAGTCCACCTACTGTAATGTACTGTATTTTGCTTATTCTTGCCACTGCCAGACTTTTTTTTTTTTGTCTTTCAGAGAGACTTAGGTTATTGGGGAGGGTTAAAAGAAATCTCCATAATGCCTCCACGTGATGGTATTTGTGGAGCCCCGAGGACTGTGTGGAGTCCCGAGGACTGCGGAGCCCCGAGTACTGTGTGGAGCCCTGAGGAATTAGAGTGTGGCACTACGGGGATGGTGTGGAGCAACAAGTACTGTGTGGTGCCCCGAGGAATTAGTGTGTGGCACTATGGGGACTATGTGGAGCCCAAGGGGGGAGCTCCGAGGACTGTGCGGAGCCCTGAGGAATTAGTGTTCAGCGCTACGGGGACTGTGTGGAACTGGAGCCCAAGGACGGAGCTCTGAAGAGTTGTGTACTGTTGCCTGGGAGTTGCGTTCTGTTTGGGGTATTGGGTATTTTTGGGTATGGTGACAAATGTTTGTTAATATGTAAATTCATTCATTAATATGTAAATATTCACATATAAAAGTTACTTGTCAGGTCGTATTCCCAAGAACCCTACAAGGAGGTAGCTAAAGAATCCGGCACAAAAACAGTAATTAATAAACCACAGTCTTCATCTCAAAATATCAAGAATCATTCATTATGTGACCATTGCTGACTGTGATCTGCATATGTCAAGGAACAGTGTCCACCTTGGAACTGTGTGTATCCTTGAAGTGCCAGATGAAAGGGTGACATATTCAAATATAATTATTTTTAATCTATATATCTCTTCCACAACTGAAGTGTCTTTGGCGTGGAAATTGTGTGTCCTGAAATGCCAACTGCTAGGGTGACAGATAGATTCCGAGTTATTTCTGTCTTAACCCACTGAGTTCCATCGACATACGATGCACGTCGCTACTTTTTTCCACGGACAGACCCGCCGACATGCATCGTACATCACTCATTTGCAAGGCCCATTGTGTGCACATTTTTCAACATTCGTGGGTGATTTTTGGTAGGCATATGTGGGAGACCTTCCTCTACCTGATGTCAAGCAGGGATACTGCCTGGCCCCACCTAACCCCCCCTCCCCCCACACTGGGCAATTCATCAGTTAGCAGTAACCTGGCCAGTAAAGGTATATTAGCCCACGGTCTCTCCAATGACGAAATTCACGTTGAAAGTGATTCCTGAGGTGGAGGACAAAGAAACAAAGAAGCTAGAGGTAGAAACATACAGAAGTGATGAGGTGGTAATGTCGTAAAGGAAGGTGCCATATACTGGGGTTTTGAGTGAGTGAACAATGCTTTTATCGCCTATATTATTGTGTGAAAATCAATGTAGACTTGTACTACACATGAATTCGTACCAAATAAATAAATAAATACGTAATTTAAAGTGGCTTGAATTAGTTAACTCTTCTTTAGTTCATTTTCTTTAGCCAGGTACCCTAAAAAAGAAGGAAAACGTAAGGCTAAATGACACCTGAATCAACATTTTTAACCTCAGGAGGGCGATTTTTCTATGAATTTTCGATGTTTCTCACCAAAAGTGGAGGTTTGAGCCAAAAAAAAAAAAAGTTGAAAATCAGTTGGGATCTGGGGGTAGGCTGAGTAAAAAACCAGTCGGGAACTGGGCGGGTTAAACTACAATTCTTATAGGAATGCACTAAATGTTATGCATTTTTAATCCCCTGAAGTGCCAGTTGTAAGAGTGGCAAGAGAATTAATGGCTTGGTATTTTTTGAGATACATGAAGAGAAGAAGCAGGCTGCAGACGACACCGAAGGACCACCGGGGGTGCGCAGCCTACCCACAGCGGCTCCGGGCAGGAACGGCCCACTTGTGCGACTCCCCGGAGCCCGTCTCACTCCCATTTGACGCTATGCGGAGGTAGCAGTGAGAGGCACCTAGTCTCCGGGAAAAGTTCCCGTTGGCAGGTCAGAGGTGGAGTTGCCTAGACAACTCCACACAGCGCCTCAGTATAGGCCACTAGCCGTACCGGGTAAGGGGCAGAGTAGGCCATCATCCTGCTGCAGGAACCGCAGAATAGGCCATCAGCCGTGTCGGGACAAGGAAGAGTAGCCCATTGTCTGCTCCTCTCCTGCAGTCTTCCCCCAAAGTAGCGCCGCGGTATAGGCCACTAGCCGTGCCAGGTCTGAGGCTGGACAGACCATCGTCCATCCCTCAGCTACTATCTTTCGCAGCACCACGGCACTGTCCACTAGCCGTGTTGGGTCGGAGGTAGGACTGGCCATCATCCGTCCCTCTGGTGCCATCTCCTGTAGGAACTGCGGCACAGGCCACTAGCTGTGTCGGGCATGGGACAGAGCAGGCCATCGTCCGCTCCTCTCCAACAGGAGACTCTTTCCCCCTTCGTGGAGACAGGGTAGAGCGAGCCTCGACTCGCATTTTCCCTGGGGTCTGATGGGATACAGGAACCACCGTGCAGTGTTACAGGCATGGGGGAGGCAGAGCAGGCCATCATCCGCTCCTCACCCTCTGCTCCCAGGATAGCTCCCGAAGGAGAAGTCTCTTGCCTAGCCCACCTTGTTTCCTGTGGCTGGGCGAGACTGACTCCCTCTCCTCCAGGAGGTGAGTCCGTGGGAGACCCTTTCTTGGAGCCGTGGCAAGGTCCTGTTCAGGGCCTTGGCTCCCTCTAGCCCCACTTATGTGGGCAGCAGCCGCAGCAGCCGAGGCAGAGGTCCAGTAAGCAGAGTCCCTGATGTCGAGTCCTGCCAGTGATGCCCCCAGTCTGAGGTTGCTGTGAGGTGGCCCTGACGGCGATGCCGCCCTCCTACATTTGCCACAGTCCTGCTCCTCCGGCGGCCCCAGAGTCCGGTACCCTGGGAACCCAGACTCACAGGGGCCTACCCAGGACTCCAGGGCGTGACCTGCCTGATGGCAGGACCCCGCCTGGCACCTCCCGGAGCCGACGCCTGGCCCGCCTTCTGGCCCTCTTCGGCCCCAGCCCCTAGCCCCGCATCCCTGTGCAGGGCTTCCCTAAGGGCTAACCTCACCTCACTCCCCCAGCCTGAGGTATCGGGAGTCGGCCCACCAGTATATTACAAAGGGCCCAAACAGTGTGCAACTCCTGGACCAGTGTAAATCACTAGGCCGTAAATGTGACACGAGTGTATCTCTTACAGTGCATTGGCTCAGTGTATGAGACTGAACGAGCATAAGTGATCCTAAGTGAAGGTGTATGACATACAGAGCACTGCGTGCTCCCTTGTCAATATTAAGGAGTATTCCCTCCCCAGTGTGACAAATAAGTGAAGTGCTCTAGTGGAACCTAATTCATTTCAGGAGACGAGTGCCCTCCCTTGCATTGTGTACGTTTCCCTCCCCAGTGTATTGGCACACCTCACGTCTATCTATCTTATGTACAAGTGTCTCCCTAGTGTACAGAAAGACTTCAGTTCCCCCTCCACTACCTGTGTGACAGAGCGCGCGCACTCTGATCGTGATATACCTGCACGTGTGATTTATTGTATCTGTATGTGTTTATAATAAGTATCTCAGTGCCGTCCAGTGCTATACGACTGTCAGTAAATATAAGAATTGTATTTCCTGTATTAGAGATACCAGTGTAACAGAAGTGCCGTGAATACTTTGTTCAGTTACCATACTTTCCTACAGCCGGTAGAGAGACAGATTGTTCCTTAATAAAACCTACCACCCGCCCGTCTCTGGCCAGCCCAGAATCTATGTAAAGTTGCATATTGTATTTGTCTCTGGGACTGAACTTTGAATATATGTTTGTGAATGGTTACTGCCTTGTTTCTGTGTCCTGTCCTTTCCCTAGAAATGCCGACCCGGTTTTGAAAAAGAACCTGCTGTAAGTCTGCGTATTCAAGGGAGCGAGAAGTCGACACTCAGAAACGCGACAGGTAAAGCACATCACCTCTCGCATACCCATCTGAGGAACAAGACGTTGGCTCTCAAATACATAGCATAACATTTTTTCCACAAATTTTATATAAAAGCAACAAGTTAATTTTTGACGTCAGTTATTGTATGTACCCCTGTCATGATTCAGAGTTGATTAATTGGCTAACATAGTTTTATCTTCATTGCAGGGATATTCAGTTAAACTCAAACTGATAGAAAGGCCAAACATTTATTTAACCTCGATTTTTTTCCCCCCTCAATCTAAAAACTTATCAAAGAAAGAAACGGAACATTCATATTTTTTGCTTTGGCATTTTCGCTTAAGCACTTCAATAAGAAGGAAAAGGCAGTTCTTTTCTATCTGATTTTTTTTTTTTTCCCTGAATAGCCCTCCTTTATGTTGCCTGATACTTGAGTGAGAAGGGAGGGACGAGCAATGAAGGCGAAACACAAAAACATACAACCCCAACATAGATCAATACCCCAACATAGAGCAACACCTCAACATAGAGCTACACCCCAACACTGAACCCCATCGTAGAGAAACACCCCATCATTGAGCTACACAGGTGAAACNTGAAGGAGTTATTATGATAAATCGCAAAGGAAGAAGTGTTAAGTTTCCTGTCCCACCTACCACAGCCCGGGTGATGCTGAGGATGGAAACTGGGAGGATCATTGTGGTTGTGTTCTCTGCATATGCCCCTCATTTTGAACTGGGTGAGGATATATTGTAAAGAATTTATGGGATGAGAGAGAGAGAATACTCCCCCCC
>JAGKTI010038595.1:0-10696 GCA_018397915.1 Birgus latro | reverse complement strand
TCACAGTAGCAGCGTCAATCAAAGGCCAAGGCCCAAACACTGGATCAGCTGGCTCCAAACCTTCCCTATCCCAATCAAACTCCTCATTCAACAACCGACTATAATGCTCTCTCCATGCATCTTTAATATCCTCACTGTTAACCACTACCCTTCCTTCATCATTCTTCACACACTGCTCGCCTACAATGTCCCGATTATCTCTCTTCATCTGATTTGCCACCCTAAAAACCATATTTTTCCTTCCTTCATGATTTAGATTATCAAGTAAAAGTCTCTGTGACTCAGACTTCGCCCTGTATACCTCTCTTCTAGCCCTGCGCTTGGCAGCCAAGTACTCCTCCCTGTTACCACCCTTCTTCCATTCCCGGAAAAGCCTTCTCTTCTCCTTAACTGCGGCTTCTACACCCTCATCCCACCACCAAGATACTTTATGTCTTGATGGGCCTCTTGTCCAACCGCATACTGCATCGGTAACTCTCAAGAGGTTGTTCTTAAGGGCTCCATACTGTTCATTAACGTCTCTATCTTTGGCTTCCTGTTCAGCCACCACTCTCCTCATCTCAGAAATTAATGTTTTCCGATATTGGAATGCGAGGGAATTCTGTCTGCTGTTGGCCAAGTGAATTGCGCTTGTATTCATTTACTGTTTTCACATGCAGGCAACAATCAAGGGCACCGACCAGTAAATAACAATATTTTCCTGCCCCCCCATTTTGAACAAGCCATCGGACAATATGCGATCTACTTGAAATTGCTTTCCTTTTCCTCCAAGCATTTCAAACCTTTTATTCATAAGAGAGGAATGGGAAGGCCCTGGGATCAATTTGAACCTAGTTTAGCCATGGCTACTGCAGTGCACACTTGTACAAACTAGAACTTAAAAAGTTTTGCAAATTTGTGGCTCAAATGACAAAGAACCTGCAGTATCAATTTTATGGCATTATTCTCATTTCCACTCATACTCCTTCCAGTTATTTTACAGATGTTCCATGACTAGAGCTCACCCGCGCAAACACCATTTCTTGTATGACACTTCCATCGGCAATCAATAATAATGGAAATGTATCAATATTTAATCTGGCCAGTTGGTGACCAGAATCAAAGGTACGTCATTTACAGACACAATCCCATTTCCATTTTTTTTTCTTTTTTTAATATGAGGCCAATAACTAAGGTAAAGCTTGGATTCATATTGGTTAGGACTGAACTGCTCAGGGTCTAGGTTAGGTTAAGTGGTGTCAGGGTTGGTTAATGTCTAAAATGGTTGGTTATTCAATTATTTTGGGGGACAGAGGAGGGAACCGTATCACATAAACTGTGAGTTTCAGACTTAGTTGAAGGAAAAATCGAATGAATCACATATAAAACCCAGAATAAAAAATACAGTACATTTATCACAGAGTTAAGTATGTGCTGGAACATGAAAACTATGAATTTTACAAGATGACGACGTTCAACCCAAAATAAGTGTCCAAAGTGCTTATGTCACTCAACTTTCTTCATTGCTGCTGCATACCTAAGCCACTTGGTGCATTGGGGTCTATAAATGCCCACGCTGCCCAAAGCCAAAGTAGGGAGTGGTAACATGCGCGCATTTGGAGAGCGGGGCCCGGAAACTGAATGCCGGCCAGACTAGTGATTGATCTGTTATTTCATTTCGGTTATTACAAGGGCTAAACCTGCAACCTGTGAATTAAAAGGGATGATCATTAGATTACTTCTTAATACATCAAAGTTTACCTATTTAGATTCCAAGGCTGTCCAAGGTTTGGTCGAAATGTTCAGAGGCGGTAAATGGCCAGAGGGGGGCCCCCAGGAACAGGTAAAGCTGGTTAGGGTTCGGTAAGGTTAGATAATCAGCATGGTATTATTTTTCCTACCAGTTTTTGTGTGGTTCAAGTAATTTTTTCCCTGTTTCATTTTGTCTAAGTGGGAAGGGGGTACATATCTCGAAAACTTGTAATTTGCGGTAGAAAAGGACATTATCACACACCACTACAATCCTCATGAAAAATAAATTTTCAAGCTGCAAAGGGCTATCTCTTTGAATCTATAAATTTACCTAATTACCAATGCTTGCTCATATATAGTATAATCTTTCACGCCACCCAGGAATTAGGATGGCATAAATTTGGGGCGACTTAAAACACGATCAATAGTTAAATGGCTGGACTCAAAATATACACAAACTTTACCTTCCAAAATATCCAAAACTGAAACATACCCTATCGTTTACTCCTAGCCATGTTAATCTCCAACACCTGTCCCTGCAGAAAGTCACATTCAAGCCTCCAACACCTGTCCCTGCAGAAAGTCACATTCAAGCCTTAAAATAACCAGGGATGAGAAGACTATCTTAGGATTTAAAAGCTACGCCATCTACCTACCGTTTACATGGACATTTTTGGTCCGCTGCAAGACACCGCGGTATATTCTTCTTTCAGATAATTACACCCCTTCTCTACTAACTCTACACCTCAATTATGACACCAGACATTAGTTAATACATGGGTAGGTGTATTACCACAACAATAATTAGAGAAGCATAAAATCTGTACCAAAACATCCACTCACCTTACCTCCTCTTTCGTCCTGTCTCGTGACGCCTCAGTGACGTCACACTTCTTCCTTTATACAAAATGTTACGTTGATTTTATTATGGTTCTTTCAATACTTTTCCGAATAAATATTAAAATTCAAAATATACAAAAAGAATAGAAAATTATTCTCGTTGCTCTACATTTCATAGTACATTACTTTCCTAGTGTTATTGTACGGTGGATTTACACTTAGCGAACGATGCTGTATGTCACGGGACCATCGTGGTAGATAGGCAGAGTTGCCAGGTTGGCGGATTTCCCGCCAAATTGGGCGGTATTTAATTGAGGTTGGCGGGTAAAATTTAACATTGGCAGTTGGGCGTTTTCTTAGGCAGGTTTATATCTTAACTGGCGTTTTCGGCGGCTTCAGCTAGAGAGGGGATTTGCATTAACCTTACTGTAACTCTCGTCTCTTAGCAAAAACGAGGGTGACCGAGGAGGTCAATAGGGCAGGTGGTGGGCGGAAGAGACCAAACCATTAGCACTCAGCCCAGGCCTCCCTTGGGATAACTCCCCTAATCCACACTCAAACACAGGTCACAGGGCCTGGGGGACATGTTTGCCGTGGTGGTAAAATAAGAGAGGCAGCATTTCAGTTTTAGACAGGGAGCAGTGAAGGGAGGTTTGCTGGATAGTGGAATTGGGAAGACAATGGGTAAATATGCAAAGTATAACAGAAAACCCAATAAAAGCTGGGAAAAGGAAAATGCATTGCGAGAATGGATTGTCAGTGCCCTAGGTGATGAAACAAAGGTATTTTGCAAATGTTGTGAAACAATCTTGAGAGACCACCATGCAGATTTGAAAGATCGCTGTGCAACATAAAAGTACAAGAAAAATGCTCTTCCTTTTTCCGCCACAAGAACACTTTTGGTGCAGGCATCACATAAGTGAAAGAAGACAAGTGTGAAAATTGCGGAGCTCAAATTATCTGCACATATTGCCCGTCTCTCAGGCATAAGTACAATTGATCACCTGGGTGAAGCAGTGAAAACTATTTCAGCAAAGGACCTTTCTATTCATAGAACAAAGTGCACTGCTCTGATAAATAACGTGCTTGGGCCATCAGTGTTAGAGGAACTGCTTGATTCTTATATTAATATGCTTTTATCCCTTAATATGTGAAAAAGGTTGATAATTCATTGGCATTAATTTAATGTCAAATAATTTTTTCCCCATTCATTTAATATATGACTAAGGTGCTGCTAATGTACGAAGGTTGTATAAAATATAAATATTTTTCACGTCATTTGTTGCTCACCTGTAAACCTAATATTATTAATCTGTGACTACTGTCAAGGCGGTTTTGGGGCGGGTGAGAAGGATGACATTTTGGCGGGATTGGGCGGGTTTTGGAGAGGAACTCGGCGGGTTGGCAGTTTTTGACCTGGCAACCCTGTAGATAGGCTTCAGTATCGCCACTACAGCACATACATACTATAATGTTAATGATAGAAAAGGCAGTTGCATGTGCTGGAATTATTGTCATTCTCGAAGGAAAAGATGATGTAGCCCACTGCACTATACCATCACCACTCAGCTCTATCTGAACATGCCTCACGATTATGTTCACGATCGTTCGCAAGTGTAAATCCACCCATTTATTTCACATTTTTTTTTTTTCAAGTGATTTATTTTACACCTCACACCATAATAATGCGTTCCTCTTATATGTTACTAGTGCAGACTATACTCCATTCACCTTTAAAAGGCGTTGCTATATCTCTCCAGCTTGAATATTGTAAGAGACCGCCAGCATACGGTGCTAGTCAAAGAGAAGTATTTTGGAGAGGATGAACCGCAGTATTGGAATGGAATGGAATATGAAGTTTAGGCCGAAGGCCAAGCACTGGGACCTGAGAGGTCATTCAGCGCTTTGATGAGTGAAGTATGAAAGATGATGGTTTAAAAGAGTGAGTTTAAAAATGGGGAAAACTACTATACAATAATTATACAAAATCGTAGGTAAAATGAAAACAGATGTAGACAGCAAGCCCTAAAACATAACTATGACAACACTAATCATAGCTTGTAGTACAGCCCTGTCTCCTTTAAAAACGCCATAAGGCTGGAAACATTTGCCCTATTACCTAAAACAACTGATAGGGATCTCCTATTTGTTAAAAATTTCACTCGAGAACGGGCGTAGATCGGACAGTCCAATAAAATATGTCTGCAAGTTATTGTGACATGACAGATGTCACACTGAGGTGGGACCCCTCGGTCCAGTAGGAACCCATGAGTCAAACGCGTATGGCCAATTCGCAGCCTAGTCAGCCTCGTCTCAAAACCCCGAAAAGCCTGAGAAGAGGATGACCAGGCATAGACCGAAGGCCGGATCTCTTTATATTTCGAGTTATTGGCCAGGGAGGGGGAAGCCCATCTCGCCTGCCACTCAGACCAAACAAAGTTATGGATAACGGTCTTCATATCAGAATAGGGAACCTTATTATACCCTACAGAAGGAAGAGAACATGCGGATTTTGCCTCTATATCAGCGAACTCGTTCCAATAAAGATTAACATGAGACAGTATCCAGCAGAACAAAACCAATTTATACTTTGCAGCCAGGCGCCAAAGCCAAGACTGAATCTTCCTTATTATAGGATGGAATGTATTAAACTGCTTAATGGCGGTCAAGCTTCCGTAGGAGTCTGAATATATTGTGAACGTCTTTCCTGGCATTGAGTAAGCCACTTCAAGAGCCTTCTCGATAGCAGTTAGTTCAGCAGTAAGAACAGAGGCATTGTTTGAAAGCCGTCCAATGCGTACACCCCCTTTATGGACAACAGCAAAACCTACACCAAGTTGTGACTTTGAGCCATCTGTATACAACTTTACTGAATCCCTGTGGAGATCATGGAGCAAAAACTTCGATTTAATTTCTGCATCCGAAGAGGTTTTCCTACATATGGTTTTGGGACACACATTAGGTTTCGGAATGAGCCAAGGAGGAAGATTGCTGTAGCTTACTGGTTCAATCTTTTGCTCCCTCAGTGATGCGTCACCCACAGGTAGCATACGAATCTGAAAAGGTATAGAGGCTCTTGGGCCACGGAACTTTGACGAGTCACATTGCAACAGAACATCAACACGAGGATTGGTGTAACGACTGCTCTTGATTCGCACAATGTAGCGAAGCCCTAACTCATGCCTACGTAAGTCCAGAGGAAGCTGGTCTGTATCTACGTATAAACTCTCCACAGGAGAAGTGCGGAAGGCACCAGAGCACGCTCGTAGACCCGTATTGTGGAGCACATCAAGCTCATGAAGTTTAGTCTTACAGGCAGAGGAATAAATTTGGCAAGCGTAGTCAATCTGTGATCGGCATAAAGAGTTATAGAGCTTGATAAGGGAGTTCCTATCTGCACCCCATTGAAGACTAGAGACCACTCTAAGGATATTCAATGATTTCTTAACTTTAAGCTTCAGATAATCAATGTGCTGTGACCAAGAGAGACGAGAGTCAAAGATCATGCCCAGAAACTTAACCTCCTTCTCAAAAGGGATGATGTCATCGTTTAACTTTAAGTGTGGGACAACCTCCTGGCGTGTGCTTCTAGTGAAGCGGACTGCAACAGTCTTGGAAGGTGAAAAGCAAAAACCATTATCATCAGCCCAACGACAAATAGTATTTATGGACTTTTGCAAGTGATGACTAATCTCAACTGCATCGTAGCCGGACACACAAATTGCCAAATCATCAGCATATAGGGAGCCCAGCACAGGGCGGGAAATCTGATCGAGAACACCATTGATAGCCACTGCAAAACAGGTGACACTAAGAATGCTGCCTTGGGGAACACCCTCCTCTTGCCTATAAGGACTGGATACAACATTTCCGACACGAACCTTAATGTAGCGTTCCGACAAGAAGGAGCGGATAAAACGAAACATATTTCCCTCAATTCCATATCGAGACAGCTGAAGAAGAATACTAATGTGCCTGGTTGTGTCGTACACTTTCTCAAGGTCAAAAAACACCCCAATAGTCTGACAATGGTTGGCAAAGCTTTGCTGGATATTATTTGAGAGGATCAGAAGGGGGTCTAGTGTCCCGGTTCTTCCGAAACCCAAACTGGTAAGGAGAAAGCAGCTTTTCGGATTCTAAGTACCACATTAACCTTGCATTAACTAGCTTTTCCATCATCTTACAAACACAGCTTGTAAGTGCGATAGGCCTATAGGAGGTAGCCAAAAGAGGATTTTTGTTTGGCTTGCTGATGGGGATAATGAGGGAAACTCTCCAACTGGCAGGGAAAATTTTGTTAATAATCTTTACGAGGAACTTTGTAGCCACAACAGGCAAATTTGTGAGCATTGAATAGAGGATGTTGTCCTCACCTGGAGACGTAGAGGTAATCGATGACAACACGTCTTCCAGTTCCCTGAGTGTGAATGGAGCATTATAGGCAGCATTGCAAGAAGATGAAGAAGGTGGAGGCATGTCAGGAATACCATTCCCTGATATTAGAGAGGACTTGGAGACATCAGCAAAATGCCTCCCTAAGGTCTCCGCAACCTCAGCAGGATCAGTAAGGAGGTCGCCACCTATTTTCAATGTCGGAGTGGGAGATGGGATGAATTTGCCTGAAAGCTTTCTAATTTTCCTCCATATAACCCTAGAGGGGGTCTTGGAGTTAATGCCGTTGATGTAAGATATCCAAGAGTCCCGCTTAGCCTTTCGAAAGTAGCGACGTTGCTTTGCCATGGCACGTTGGTAAATTTGGCGCGTGGCAGCTGAGCCACTGGTCTTGTAACGCCGATAACATTTCCTCATAATTTTCCTTAGTATGGCACAGGTTTTATTCCACCAGGGGACCGCAGGTCGATGCGGTTTACCTTTCGACATAGGGATGGCCTCACGGGCACTGCCCATAATTGCAGCAACAAAATAATCACAGGCTTCCAAGTGACTAGAGAAGGACTCGAAAGGCCTAGCCAGAAGTATACCATTTTTATAATTCAACCAATCAGCCTCCCGCTCCCTCCACCTAGGAGAGGAATAAGCAGGGACATTTTTCACATACTTTAAATGGATTGGATAATGGTCGCTTCCATGCAGAAAAGGGTTTACTGACCAGTGAAAATCCATAAGGATGGAAGGAGAACACAAGCTCAAGTCAATAGCGGAGGAAGCTCCGCTACAGACATTATGGTAAGTCACAGAGCCATCATTATAAACCGAAATATTATACGATTGTAGTATGTCATCCATAATCCTCCCACCAACATCCCAAATTGTACCACCCCACAGTGGATTATGGGCGTTAAAGTCCCCAAGAAGGAGGAAGGGAGCAGGAAGCTGACGGATTAAGTCTTCGATGTCCTGCTTACTGAAACCACCACGAGGTGGAAGGTACAAGGAGCATACCGTGAGTGAATATTCCAATACAACTGTAACAGCAACAGCTTGAAGAGTTGTCTGCAACTGAACCAAGGAGTGCTGCAAGGACCTGTGAACAATTATTGCTGCACCCCCATGCGCCCGATTACCTGGCGGAGGGGGAGACCCGTGAAAGACGTAATTCAATCCAGGATTGTATACCTCAGAGCCCAACATGGTCTCCTGGAGACAAACAAAACCTGGATCAAAGTCATGAATCAGAACTTTTAGTTGCTCAGACCTAGAGCGAAGACCCTTACAGTTCCATTGCAGGATATCAGAATGGAACGTTACTTGCTAATGATAGGAGCCCCAACCTTTCCATTATGCGGTTGGGAAGATGAAGGCACACGTTTGATATTAGGGTGCAAGGACAGATGACTGCTCCTCACGGACTTGTCTGCATTGGATTTGGTGGCTGGAAACTTAGAAGTCTCAGACGAAACAGACACGGGTTTTTGTCGCCTCGGGAGGGGATGGACAGCTGAATCAGGCATTACAGGGGGGGTCAGAGACAGAATGTAAAGGAGAGGCATCCATCAAACGGTCATCAAGTGGACAGTCCTTATCAAGATTTGAGAACTTATTGGATAGTAGCATAGCACCAGTATCCGTAGGGGGAGAAGAGTTCCGGGACCTCTTAGAACGGGGAGGACAAGTGAAGTCATTGTCAGCCTTTGCATTCGGAGTACGAGAGTGCTCCCTCACAGAGGGAGCAATCGAACTCTGCTTTCTAATTGCCTTTGAAGGACGAGGTGACAACGACACTGCTCGAGAGTGCTTCCCCACAGAGGGAGCAACTGCACTCCGCTTACTGACGGCCTTTGAAGCACGGGGAGACAACGATAGTGCTCGAGAGAGGTCCCGCTCAGAGGGAGCAACCACACTCTGCTTACTGACGGCCTTTGAAGTATGAGATGACAATGACTGGGCAGAGGACGACCGAGAAAATGATGGACCCTTACCGGAGACAACACCAGTACCACGAAGGGCTTGGGATGAATGCAAATCTGAAGTTAAAAGACCAGGAGAGGACTTGTCACCAGAAGCTGGAAGAGGCTTGGCGGGGGACTGAGAATTGTTCTGCTTAGGGCTGCTAGTAGTAGTGTGAGGAAGTTGAGGGGACTTTCCGTCAAAACGATGAGATAGAAACCCTTGGACGACATTTGAAAATTTGGAGCTAGGGTGTTTGTGGGCCGTCAACAACCGATGCCGAGCACTTCCATAGCTAATATGCTCATTGTCTGCGAGCAAAATGATTTCCTGCTCGAACTGGTACCGCAGGCACGTTTTTGAATTTGGAGAGTGATCACCACCACAATGCTTGCAGAACTTAGAGTTAGAGCATGATTCAGGGTCGTGACTGGCAGAACAAATGAAGCATGTCTTCTGACTTTTGCAGGAGTCCTTCACATGACCATAGTCGAAACAGTTATAGCACTGTGTTGGCCTACGGTGAAACTTCTTGACATGAAATTTCAGATGTCTGATTCTGATGTAGTCCGGCAGATGAGGTGATGAAAATGTCAGACAAATAGCGGAATTTGTGCCTTTCAGCTTCTTTACCTCAATAACATTCGCAGGACAACGACACAGTATCTCTTCATCCTTAAAGTCACATAAATCACTGCTGTAAATGACTCCTTTAGCAGTGTTGAAGGTTTTATGTGGGGAGACAGACTGAAGAACCGAGTCAGGAGATGGGATAAATTTAGACAAAAGGGCGGCTTGTGTGTCATTCCCTGCTTTAATTAACAAATTCCTCCCATACCTCTTTAGATTCCCCTCAGGGATATTTCCTATTTTCCTCTCGAGACATTCAGATCCTTTGATAAAGTTGTTCATGCCATCCTTATATGTGGCGACATGCCAGTATTGCCTAGGAATGTCTCTAGGAATGTCAGGAGTGCCGTCATCATCCTCGAAAGGCTTAGGTATAAAATCAAAATCATCATCAGATAAATTGGCTGTACTGAAAAGTTTGGCCTTGCATCTAAGTGAAACGGTACCTTCATCTAAAGCTCGAAGAGCAGCCAATGCAGAAGCGCTCTCGCAGAAGGTAACATAAGCGTCAAATTAAAGTCCATCCGGGCACAATATTAACTTTAACCTGCTCATGACACCAAAAGGCCTCATGGCAGCATAAAGAGTATCATATGCTATTTCTTCCCGTATTCCAGCACAGAAAAGCACCCGTAAATGCGGGTTTTCTGGAGAAGGGGACCCAATGGTCTGGCCGTTCTTAACGCAAGCACCAAGTTTGGGGGGAGTGGTAGTCATAACTAATGAAAAAAAACCTTCATTCCCCCACCCCTCCACCCACCATGGAGCCCAACAAGGGGAGGTCGTGTGCCAGGGAGAACGCTACTGGCGACCCCACAGGTAGCGGGAGAGTATACGCGGGTAACCACCAGGGGACCCGGGCAAGGGTGGCTCCAGGACGATAGGAGCCACCAGATCCCCCAATGCCCACTTGACCCTAGCCAACGCATGACCAGCCGATTGACCTGGTCGGGCCCAACCAGGCCGCCCGTCTGGCCGGAATAAGGGACCAAAGCGGTGTTTTGCTAGCTGCAGGGCGCATCGTGCAGCATCGCTCAACCTCCAGGACTCCCGTCTCCCAGCATTACGGGACGCCACGCACGGCAAACACGTGGGGAGGCGACAGTCCCGCCCTAGATGGCAAGTGGGCTGGAACTAACATCACCAG
>JAGKTI010038594.1:0-10697 GCA_018397915.1 Birgus latro | reverse complement strand
AAAGGTGATTTTCATAGTGATTATCATGTCTCTTACCTGCATTCACTTAGCTGTCAGCTGGTGAAGATATTTTCCCCACTCACCTCTAAATCATAATTTTTCTGGTTACATTTTATTTATTTCATGCTTTTTGTACCATATTTGAGTGCATAGGTTGTGAGAAAGATGATTTTCTCAGTGATTATCATGTCTCTTACCTACGTTCACTGTGTTGTCCTCTGGTGAGCATCTTTGCCATACACACCTCTAAACTATCATTTTCAGGTAACAATTTATTTATTTCATGCTTTGTATCCCATATTTTAGTGCATAAGATGTGAGAAAAGGTGATTTTCATAGTGATTTCCATGTCCGATACTTGCTTCCACTATGCTGTCAACTGGTGAGCATCTTTGCCATACTCACCTCAGAATCATCATTTTTTGCTTAAATTTCAATTAATTCATGCTTTGTGTCTATTATTTATGTGAATGGGGTCTTAAGTAAGTGCTGTGCATGTCCGGTAGGGAGGTAGGTAGGTGGTTTTCCAATTTAGGTTAGGTTAGGTTAGGGTCAGAAATAACCGGTGCTGGAGCTTCAAGGCCCAGTATCCGGACATGACCACTTTCCGGACATGCCTTTGGCTCTATTATGTCGGATAGTGGGGAGATTACTGTATGTGTTTATATATGTATTTATATATGGCGCAGTTGGCAGCGCATGAGAATAATCTCTAGGTTGTGAGTTCGACTCTCACCCGATGGCACTACTTTTTTAGTGGTAGGTGGTGGCGACCATCATCCACTCACTTGATGTAGTCCTGCCTACTTCTTCCTTAGCCTTTATCATTCTCTTTCTGAGCCTGCCCTCCTCTCTTCCTATTTCTCCCATCCTTCCTGTCACTTCTTATTGCTTTTCTTTCCTTTACAGGTGGCTTTACATTGAGTGACAAGCCAAATGGTTTCCTGTAAACCAAGAAACCATTTACAACGCTGGGTGGTAACCATATAACCAAACCATACGTGCTCCCTGCGTGTCAACAAGTGGGTTGGTGGAGGGTTAGTGCCCCTCCCTGTAAAACAAATAACTCAGAGTCAAATGGCCACCCCTTGCGGAATTGTGGCGTCTGGCAATAGATAGATAGATCTATCCATCCACCAATACATCTCATTAATGCCTTGCTGTTTCCCTTGAACTTTCATGCAGTAGATAGTCATGGCAGATGAGTTGCCAGGCTGCTTAATCCAGACACTTCTGTTTTGCATTCTCAAGTATTCCTTCATTTCAGCCCTTATCCATAAATTTTCATTTCTTTTCTCCAGTATAGCCTGGGAACTTCTCGTAACATCACCAGTTACCTTACTTTGACACATTCCATATCACACTATCCTCTTTTCTTCTGCCAACATGTCCTCACCATCTCACTGCATTTTGCTTTGTCCACTCCATAACACCATACTCCATATTTGCTATTATCTTCACAGCAAATTGTCTTCATTATCTTCATCATTCTAACCATAATTGACTTATGAGATTGGGTGAGATAGGAGAAAAAGTTTAAATGTAGGAAAACTATTAGGCAGCATGCCTGTGAAATGGGCCACACAGGCATTCACACATACTGTAATTCACACCTTTGAAGGAAGAAAGCTCTTCCTTACCAAAATTATCTTATCATCTGCTGTTACATATATTGTACCATCAGTAATTATTGCTACTCATAGGAAGCTCAGCTTTGCCATTTCTTTGTCACATCCTATCAGCACTATACAACCAGATGTATAGGTTGGTAAATGTATTTGTATACTGACCCTCAGTACTTTCTTCACTGGTATTCTGTCACACCTAGGGTTTCCACCTGTTCCTTAAAAAATGGGATTGTTCCATATTTGAAAGTAAATTGTTGCGTTCCGTATTGAACCTATACTGTAAAAACCTGTTGCTCCTTATTTTTCTCTTCTGAATTCACCAGCTTCATAATCTGTCATTTTTCCTACATTGACATATATTGATTTGATAGTCTACTGAAAATTGATTTCATCTAGTGAAAATTACTGTGAAATATCTGCCATATATTTCAAGTACCTGGCAACCTTGTTACTTGCTAGTGGAGTGGCGGGTAGCAGCGTGGGAGACGGGAATCACGAAGCCGCGGTCTATATACAGTGGACCAACTGCTGAATTGACTCAGTCTGCCTTGGAATTTTGGAGAAAGCCTCCCGAGTCCCTTGTTGAATAGTATATAAACAAAAATGGCTAGTTCCTCTGCCACTAGGAACTTTGATTTATTGCTACTTGCATTTTAACTTCATAAATTAAAATGATACCAAAATTATGTTTAAGGAAATTGCTGGTAATGTTAACATATGTTTGTTTCCTTTCACCTGTAACCCCACCCCTCCCAACCTCAGTGGTGGGATGTTCCTTATTTTCCTGAGCTGGAGGTGGCAACTAGTCACACCTCATTATCCATGCTTCCAAATTTAAGCGTTATAAGAACTTACTCTTCACTTCCTCCAACCTGTATTGTGACTTGAAATTGTAACTTCAGATTCCCTCGTCTCAGACACACGGATTAACTTAACTTTTACAGGTATTTGCCTTTAGTGTCCTCTTTCTCTTACACTCATCATATTCATTTACCACCTCTTGTAGTTGTTTCCCACTCTGAGTTTTCTTTATCAGCATGCACACAGGTGAAGATTTCCCACATTTTATAATTCTTTGTTGTTTCATTCTCACCCCTGCATCTGTTGTTTTTGCTTTAATTTTTTGTATACAGTATTACCTAAAGTGTAAATATTCAACAGTCATAGCAACATGACATTGTCTTGTCTTACCTCTTACCTAATAACTTGTCACTCAGTCTCTCACTGGTGCAGGTGCCATTTCTTATGTAGAGGACTTTAATTGCCTTCAGTAGCCTTTTTCTGATTCCTTATCTTTTTAACACATGCTAGAAGGCATCCTAGTCAGCTTTTTTATTGGCTTTCACCATTTCCTAGAAGGCAGTATATAGTTTTTGTCCATTATCAGATGCTTTTCATCTACCATTTTCAAAACTGATCAGCATAACCTCTTCTTTATTGAAACCCTCTATGCAGATCATCTGCATTACATTTTACCTTCTGTATTCTCTTTGATTGTGGTAGTTAAGGGTGCTCACCATCCACTCATTCAATATAGTGCAGCTCTCGGGGTCCTGCCCTTTCCTCTCTTCCTTCTTTCCTTCCTTCCTCTTCTGTCTTTCTTTCCTTCGTTCTCTCCTCTTCCTTCTGTCTGTGGGTGACTCTACACTGATTGACAAGCCAAGTGGTTTTCTATACACCAGGAAACCATTTACTATGCTGGGTAGTAACCACATAACCAAATTACGGTTCCTGGTGGCTTAGTGGGTAATTAAGGTGCTCCAGTTGGATTGAGCCTGTGCAGGTTTATATCCAAGGGGTGGTTGGGGTTTATTGCTCACGTAATGCCGCTCAGGGATGAGTGAGGCTGGTCACTCTCATCTTAAACATCAAGACCAACTTGTCTAGCCCCAAGCTTCTATGCCCCTCATGGAGCAACACAGGATTAGATGATGGATGGTTGGATGGTATTCTCTTTGGCTTCTTTTTGTATATTGTTCATAGTCTTCTCAACAGAATAATATCTGTATAATTCTTACTTTCTTCTTTGCTTTTGTTCTCATTGTATAATGCCTCATTGTCACAGCTTCATGTCAGGTGCAGCCAAGAAAACTGGAGACTTGTATGATTAGCAGATCCATGCATGTCATATCCATTTCACTTGGCACTCTGTTGATAGTTCTGTATTTATATTAGTTTTACATTACACATTTCCAGTACTGTCTCGGGATCCTTCCCAACCCAATTATTAATAAGAACTAAGGGTAGGATTATTAAATACAAATTATTGCTTACAAGCAGTCCACTTTGCCTGCAGTCCTGTGCACCCCTCCACGCCACAACATACATAATCCCCTTGCGTGCCTAATTATCACACCACAGACTGTTCTTCAGCATAACTGCAACATAAATTGTACTGGAGCATTCAGTGGAAGTGGTTGTTTTTTTGTGGTCCACTAGGTTTTTGTCGATGTGAGCCTGGGGTTGCAAGAGCAACAGCAAAGTTAAGATGATAATAATTTTGATGATAATTATAACTTTTCCTTTCTGAACAGAGCAGAAGCAGTTAGACACAGAAATTAACAACCTCCGCAACTCTCTGCGTGGGAAGGTAAACAAACTGAATGACCTGGAGCACAAGGAAGAAACCCGAGGGTCTTCTCTGAAGCCACTTTCACAGGAGGAATGGCGTGCAGTTAGGCAAGCCCTTGGGAAATAATTGGCTTGTGGTTTGTGAAATACTGGAAGGGATATTGTTCACTCTTTATTTTCCCTGTCACTCTCATCACACTCACATCACATCATAACCATTTTCACCCATCACATTCTCTGCTAATTTTTATTTTATTCACCTGCTTACTGCCTTCACCCCATTCTGCCTTCCACATATTCTGCATCCCTAAGCACTTATCCCACTGTCACCTGACTCTTCCATCCTTGCACCCATTCTCACCTCACTCTCCCTCCCACTCATGCTCAAGTTTGCCAGCCTATTCACACCCCCCACTCTCCTTCCACACTCTCAACCTGTTTTTCTCTCTCTGTCACATTGTTCACTCTCCCACCCACTGTCACCCAAGTCTTTTTTCCAGACACTCTCAACTCACTGTTTTCCAGTTCTCTCCCATCCCGTACTCTTCCTTCTGCACTTCCTGTATTCCATGCCGATCTGGCCCACCCACTCGCCCTTAGATCAAATCTTCTGGCAGTTGGGTCAGTAGCACGTGCGTCTTCTATTATTCCTGATCGGGGTTCAGTCCCACCCAGAGATAGACATTGAAGAGGGTGCAGCAATATCTCTTCATGTATGATAACACATGCTTGCAATTTGTTTAGCTTCCCTCAGTGATGTGCTGTATACGGTATATGCTCTCTCACTTGCAGACATAGCCATGTCAACAAAGCAGATTTCCACTTGTAACTCTCCCTGCACTCAGAAACCTTGCACCTTTATATCCATGTATGCAGCACTGGGTGAGGGTGGGTTACTTCTTCAGTGATAGAGCGTATGTTCCACTTCTCCGTGGATTAGTTGTCTTTCTAGAACCATAAAATATGGCTTGAGCGTTTATAGTAGAGCTGCCCACCCATGTTGAGCACGTTCAAGCAGGCTGCTGCAGTACTTACATACAATACATGCATGCCCTTCATCATTTACATTATCTTTGCATTCACGCTTCTCTCCTTTCCACTTCCAGTTTGTTGATACATACAGTGTTGTTAAAGATATATGAGGCATTCTGTGGAAGAAGGGCCAGCCAACCAAAAATGGCAAAATGGACCTTCAGGTTCCAACACGTTCCCCTGGCCTAGATCAAATGTGTTTGCCTGCAGAGAAATAACTATTGGCCCTTTTAACATGGTCAAAAGTCCCTAGTCTGGACCCCCAGTAATCAACCCTTTTGCATTGTCTCAGTGGACAATGCTCCTATAGGAGAGGAAGGGCCATTGGGCAGATGACACCCAACCAGTGAGACACTTCTTTGCCTGATACCTGTCAGTTGTTTTGTTTAATTTACAGATATAACTGCTCTATTGATTCCCCCCAAATCGCACTTTCGTTTGGAAATTTTGATTATTTATTGAGATAATGGATTTTGGGGGAGGGAGACCACAAGTATTATATTCAGTAGTCTTGTCATTTTATACCTTTCAAAATCAGGTGGGTTTTGGCTCCACAGCATAGAAAAATAAAAGACATGTTTATCAGTGTACAGTACAGTATTATTATATATATTATGCCATTTGATTAATGTAGAAATGAGTTATTTGAGAGGAGCATGTGGAGTCACATGGAGAGACAGACTAACAAATGAGGAAGTGAAGGAGCGTTGTGGTGTGGTTGAGGACGTGATGGGAAGCGTTAGGAGAAACACGTTAAGGTGGTTTGGGCATGTGGAGAGGATGGAGAGTGAAAGATTGACGAGGAGAGTGTATGTGAGTGAGGTGGAGGGGGCAGGAGGGAGGGGGAGGCCGAGGATGAGATGGAGGGATGGAGTGGAGAGGTATATGAGAGAGGGGGGTGTGAGTTGGGAGCGTGGTAGTGAAATGGCAGGGGACAGAGTGACATGGAGACGATTTGTTTGTGGCCACCCCGTTCGGGATTGAGGCGTCTGGCAATAGATAGATAGATAGAGATTAATGTAGTGAAGTTATAACACAGTACAGTACGTGGTAGTCAAAACAGTTTAAAAACCGTTCATGTGATCCAGACTAACGTCTGATATATCGGAAAAATTCCGGATTAGCAGGGGGAAGTCCGGATGTCGCTTTTATCGGAGTTTTGTATTTTTCGGGATGGCTTGGGCGGGATGGCTTGGGCCCCAATTAGTCCGTTATAGTGAGGTCTTACTGTATAAATGGATGTCATCATGATTATCAGTATGTTTACCAGTTATAATATGAAAGACTGTTAACCCCTTCTGGGCTAGATTATTTGGTAGTTTACCTTCGAGTCATTGTTCATAACCAGTGTAAACTGTACTTCATATGAGGCTATCAGTTGGCCTATGCGGATCTTTGTTGTGCCTCATATATCTGCAGCTCAACAGGTATTAATTCCCCCCCCCCCTTTTTTTTTGGAGGGGGGGGTAACATAGAAAATTTGAGTGGGCATTACAGAGGTATTACCTTCAAAATCTATAAATTCATTCTTCTCCAAACCCTGTTTATGTTTGGTTGGCCCTCCTTCCATGGAATTCCTCACATGAATTAAGATCAGTTTGATAAAAATCCGAATTAATGTATAAGTGGATTTCTTGCTTCAGGTCATCCGAGCTTTATCATACCTGTGAGTAGACAGACTGTAATGTGGTGATATTAGTAATTATATCAAGAAGTTTTTATCCTTGTTACTGAGGGGTCATCCCATGTGATTAAAGTAATTTGATGGTAGCAAGAATTAAAAAGAAAAAAAATCATAATGCAGAATTTAACTCCTCCAGTGTGATTAAGTCTTCTGTTTCTTATTTTTGCTATTACCAGAAAATATTCTTCTTCTTAGGATAGATACCTCATATTGAAGGAGTCAGTGCAGATTGATTCTGTCCCCAGCATCAAAATCTCTTTCCTGCAGAATAATAATGAAGTTGTCTTTGTAATGAAGTAATGAAAAATTGTGCAAGGTGTTGGTTACCTAATACTGTATTAAAGCAAACTCTTAATTATCTGGCATAATTCAGCCAAGCCTTACACCAAATGACATGCAACGCCGGATATTGCATAGTACCCCCCATCCTGTCAATATTCAGCGTCGAGCTGGATATTGCATTGCTATCAGTCTCAACCCTGTATCCTAGAAACTTTCATATGAGTAAAAGATGAAAATTAAGTATAAAATACCATAAAATAATGATACAGTACAGTTGTACAGTGCTGGTTGGGTACCATTTATGAGTCGGTTGATACACCTCTACACGATATTGCATAGAATTGCCAGATAAGTCTTGTTTTGGCACCAGACATTGCATACTTTCGTTGAATATTGCTTTAATAGAGTTGAGCCAGCATTGCTGGATATTGCTTTGGGCTGGATATTGCAAAAATAAATAATTGGGAGATTACTGTATTACATACTAGTTTAGTGTAAGTTCTACATGTTAGTGAATAAAGAGAGGACAAAGTATGCAGTATTTGTATTTACTCTTATGACAGGCCAGATTTAAAACTGTAATAGTAAGCGGAAGACTGCTATTGATCCTGGGAGGTAGTCTTGGACAGTGATATTGCACCACTTTTTAGACAGTATTAAAACTGCTGGAATATTATGAATATCTGGGGGTTCCAAAGCCTGCACTATTGTACTGAATATTAAAAGTCATTGCTTAGTGTCCCATTATTTATCATAGTAAGGTGGCTTGTCTGTGGAAGTGAACACCATATACAGGTGACTTTACACTCCCTCTTCTGTCTTTCATTCCTTCTTTCTTTCTTCTTCCTTCTGCCGATGGGTAACTCTACACTGAGTGACAAGCCAAATGGTTCCCTGTACACCAGGAAACCATTTACTATGGTAACCATATAACCAAATTATGGCACCTGGTGGTTCAGTGGGTAATTAAGGTGTTCCAATCAGTTTGAGCCTGTGTAGTTTATATCCAAGGGGTGGTTGGTGTTTATTGCTCATGTAAAGCCACTCTGGGATGAGTGAGGCTGGTCACTCTCATCTTAAATGTCAGGACCAACTTGCCTAGCCCCGGGTTCCTACGCTCCTCATGGGGCTACTTAGGATTGGATGATGGATGGATGGAGCTTAACCCTTGAATTTTGTGACATTTAGGTATTCTTGCTATTTCCAAACAAAATTAATCAGCTTTGGAGAGACTTTGAACTCAAGAAGTTATGATGCAGCCTTCATTTACTCCATCAGTAATAGAAATCTGTCTAAAGTTGAATCAGATTGGAAACAACAGGAATATTCTATTCTATATACCTAGGCTGCTTCCCCCAAGAAAAGGGAGGTAGCCGAGACAGGTCAACACACTACCAATTTACTCATCCACTCATACACATTCATTCGCATCTTAGCCATAAAGAGGAGAAGGGACAGATCCTCACCGCACGAGGGTCAACTATGCAGTGCAGTCAGTGACATCCGCAGCAGGGCCCGACAGCAAAGCTGGTTTACCCCTGCCACATCATAATGGATCCAGCCCCTTACCCACACCTGACCTGATCAGCTGATCAGACAAAATGCAGGAGAATATGGGCTGCATCATCATTTATTCATTCACAATTTCCCTCCATTCATTTCTATCACGCATAGCCACTCTTCCTTGCTCAACAGACAACTCTCTCTCATTCAACACTCTCTTCACTCTGTCCATCCATCCTATTTGTTGCCTTCCTCTCAGCCTTACACCTCTCACATCAGATCTAGTTATCTTTTTCACCAATCGCTCTTTATCCATTCTCTCCATATGCCCAAACCATCGCAACACCCTGTGTTCAACTCGATCAGCCATCTCCCGAACAATTCCAGTTCTCCTTCGCACTTCATCATTTCTCACTCGATCCATACACGTCACTCCACACATACTCCTCAGACACCTCATCTCCATTACATTCAAACTTTTCCTCTCTGCTACACCCACATTTCATGTTTCAGCCCCATATAATCCAGTCGGTACCACAATACCCTCATACAGCCTTCTCTTTACATCCATTCTGAGTGAATGACATCTAAAAACTTTTTTCATTCCTCCCAGCACCTTTCCAACTTCATTCATTCTAATAAAAAAGTAAAATCATCACTGTAATTATTGTTGTTGCCTAACTCCAGTTCCTCTGGCAGAGGAGAGCCATCGACCATGGGTAAGAAACTGCGTCTGTGCAGCCTTTTACAAGTACAGAACACTACAGACTATGTAGGGATCTGGTGTCCCTTTGTGGTAGACAGCACCTCACCAGGGTCAGACCAAGGTCCTCACGGCAAGGTGCAGGGAAGTATGGGGACATTTGACTTCCAGGTGGACACCATAGCTTTACTCCACCCAGGGTGCACAGCACTACCATGTATAGGCTTATCATGTGTGCCACATCACTTGAGGGAAGAGGTTGAATGTCAGTTTGGGCAGAGTGGTATGAAAATCAGGGTTAACTGTTCATTTACTGTCTGTTAGTTTATTGCCTAATACCACATCCTGTGAGATGTGGCCTCATCAAATAACCTCCAAGCCATTTCTGTCCCAACTCAGTAACAACCCCTCTTCCCATGACACACCACTCTCTCCTTTATGAAGTACTCTTGCACTTGGATCTGCATCTCATTCTCAGTTTTACTTTCTCCTTCCAGCCATCTCACTCTCATACACTCAAGTCAATCTCTGATTTGCCATGCATCCCACATGGCCAGACCACATCAGTGCGTTTCTTTTGTTTTCCCACATCAGCCTCTATATTGCATCCTTCTTGAATCCTTTCATAACTCCATCTCTCCTTCCACTGTCCTCAAACTGTATCAGAAGCTGAAGACATCTCCATTCACCAATAATCAAGATGACAGAAATTTGCTTCATTAGTTCAGTGCCTCACATCTTGGAACTCTGTCAGAAGCTAGAGATATTACTCTGCTCCTCAGTAATAACCAAGCATGTGGGATTTTTCATTCAGAAATTTGGCACATAAATCTGGGTCAAATGCATAAGAGATCTTCCCAAATTAGTCACAATCAATCAAGTGGATTGAATTTTTTTTTCATTGGTTCCTAACTGCATTACTGGTATAAGGTATAGGTATAGTATTTTGGTAATGAAAAATTAAGTGGGCTAGAATATCATACATGTCATTACAGTAGCTTGGGAAGAGGTTTAGTTCCTGGTTGGATATCTGCAATTGCTTCACTCTACCCAAGCTACACAACATCACCACATGTAGGGTGCTCGCCAGTGCCTTTTGATAATGTAAGGATTATGGATTGAGCTGAAATTTCTTCCTCATGTTATCATGTTGGATGACCTGGAAGTTGATGGGATATTTGTCAGTTAAATTCTGTGACCAGGTGATTCTTGTGTTTCTCTCTCTCTCTCTCTCTGATTCTTGTGTTTCTCTCTCTCTCTCTCTCTCTCTCTCTCTCTCTCTCTCTCTCTCTCT
>JAGKTI010038593.1:0-10697 GCA_018397915.1 Birgus latro | reverse complement strand
TGTGTGTGTGTGTGTGTGTGTGTGTGTGTGTGTGTGTGTGTGTGTTTGTATTTACCTAATTGTGATATACAGGAAATGAGCTACACTCGTGGGGTCCCGTCTCTCTTTCTCAACAAGTCAAATTTTGCCTTAAACTCGTTTAAGTTTGTAGACGGGATGGTCTCTTTGTCCAGGCTATTCCACAGGTCTATGCATCTATAAGGAAAGCTATATTTCTTGATGTCCTTCAAGCAGCCTGGCTTCTTTAGTTTCATTCCGTGTCCTCTTGTTACCCTCTCATCGCACACAAACAGATTTTCTTTGTCAATTTTATCTACTCCTATCATGGTCCTGAACACTGCAATCATGTCACCCCTCTCTCTCCTTTCCTCTAAGGAAGGCAATTCCAGCCTTTCCAGCCTCTCTCTGTACGACAGATCTGCCAGACTGGGGACCATCTTGGTTGCTGTTCTTTGTATTCTCTCAATCTTGGTTATATCTTTCTTTTTGTGTGGGGACCACACTACTGCTGCATATTCTAACCTGGGGCGGATCATGGCCACTATCAATTTTTTCATCATCTCCTCATCCATGTAATGAAAGGCCACTCTTATATTGGTCAAGAGTTTATATGTCTCTCTCACTATCTTATTTATGTGTTTTTCAGGTGACAAACTATCCTGGACCAGCACTCCTAAATCTTTTTCTTCTCTCGCTTTTCTAATTGGTTCATTACCCATCGAATAATTAAATGATGGCCTCTTGGTACTTTTACCCATTTCCAACATTTTACATTTTTTTGCATTGAATTTCATTTCCCACATCTGGCTCCAATCATGTATCCTATCCAGATCCTCCTGCAGCATTTTACAGTCCTCTTCAACCTCTACCTTTCTCAAAATCTTTGCATCATCAGCAAACACACTTGCATAACTGTTCACTCCATCTACCATATCATTTACGTAAATCAGGAACATTCCTGTTGCCAACACCGAGCCCTGTGGGGCACCACTTGTTATTTCCCTCCATGCAGTTGTGCTGCCCTTTATTACTATCCTCATTTGTCTGTCACTCAAAAAGTCTCTCATCCATTCCAGAAGGCTTGCCTTCAGTCCTCCGATATGCTCTAATTTCCATATTAGTCTCTTGTGGGGTACCTTATCGAAGGCCTTCTCCAGATCTAAATACACACAATCCACCCAACTGTCTCTATCCTGTAGCACGTCAATTGCCCTTGAGTAAAAGCTCAACAAGTTGGAAACACATGACCTTCCACTTCTGAATCCAAACTGACTTTCAGTCAAAATATTCATCTCTTCCAGATATTTTATCCATCTATCTTTCAGGATTCTCTCACACAATTTCGCGACCATGCTGGTTAAGGGGTTTTGTGTGTGTGTGTGTGTGTGTGTGTGTGTGTGTGTGTGTGTGTGTGTGTGTGTCAGTGTGTGCATGGTTTTGTTTGTTTGTATGTGTGTGTATGTGTGTATTTACATATTTGTATTTACCTATTTGTAGTATACAGGAATTGAGCTAAGCTCATGTTGTCCTGTCTCCATATCTACATTCATCTAATCTAGTTTTAAATACATGAATGTTTTTTCTCCTGCACCACCTCTTCGTCTAAGTCATTCCAAATACTTATGCTTCAATTTGGGAAACTGAACCTTTTGAGATCATTAAGACATCTACTTTTCCTCAACTTGAAGCCATGACCTCTTGTTCTTCCATCATCCAACACAAAATGATCCTCTCTATCCACCCATTCCAATTCTCTTACACTTCTAAATATTGTGATCAAGTCACCTCTTTCCCTTCTCTCGCGCAGTGCTGGTAACTTCAGTTTTTCCAATCTCTCCTCGTAGGTGAGTTCCCTTAAACGTGGTATCATCTTCGTTGCCATCCGTTGAACCCTCTCTAGTTTATCAATATGCTTCTTCAAATGAGGTGACCATACCACTGCCACATACTTTAGTCTTGGTCTTATCATGGTCGCTATCAACTCCCTCAACATTTCCTCATCCATATAATTAAAAGCCACTCTCATGTTGGTCAGTAATCTATAAGTTCCCCCAATAATTTTGTTTATATGCTTTTCTGGTGACAAGTCATCCCGAATAATCACTCCCAAGTCTTTCTCATCCTTTCTTTTACTAATTATCTCATTGCCCATTGTATATGTTCAGTGTGGTCTTCTTTCACTTATTCCCATTTCTAGTACATGACACTTCTTGGCATTAAAGGTCTGTTTTCCAAGTCTGGCTCCAGCTGTGTAGTTTGTCCAAGTCTTCTTGCAGTTCTTTACAACTATCAATACATTTAATATGTTTCATAATTTTAGCATCATCTGCAAACATACTCATGTAACTATTCAAACTCTCTTGCAAATCATTTACATATATCAGAAACATTATTTGGGCCAGGACAGAGCCCTGGGGTACTCCACTAGTCACATTTCTCCATTGTGAAACCTTGTCTCTTATTACTGTTCTCATCTGCCTTCCTATCAAATAATCTCCCATCCACTTTAACAGTTTCCCATGCACCCCTCCAAAGGTCCTCAACTTCCACAATAGTCTCCTATGGGGCATCCTGTCAAATGCTTTCTTAAGATCCAGGTAGACACAGTCTGCCCATCCCTCTCTCTCCTGTACGACATCTATTACCCTACTGTAGAAACTTAATAGGTTAGTAACACATGATCTTCCTTCCCTAAAACCAAACTGTCTTGGTGTTATCACTTCATTTTCTTCTAAATATTTTATCCAACTTTTTCTAATAATTTTCTCACAGATTTTACAAACAATACTAGTAAGTGGCACAGGTCTATAATTAAGTGGATCCTCCCTATCTCCTCCCTTAAAGATTGGCAGAATACTTGCTCTTTTCTAATCTTTAGGTAACTGTCCATTTTCAAGCGAGGTCTTGATGATGACATAAACTGGCCACACTAACTGGTCGGCACATTCCTTCAGGATCCATCCAGCCACACCATCTGGTCCCATTGCTTTTCTCACATCTAAATCCTTCATCAGCTGTAGCACCTCATTCATGTCAACTGTAATTTCGGCCATTCCCATCAGCTTGGGTTCCACTTCAGGCTCCCTAAATTTGTCTTCCAATACATAAACTGACTGCAGCTTTTTGTTCATTATTTCACACAAGTCTTCCTCTCTTTCGTATGTTTCATCTCCATCCCTCTGTCGTATTATAGTGTCCTTAACTTTCATTTTGTCATTTACAAACCTGTAAAATAGTTTCGGCTCTTTTTTACAGTTAGATACAATATAATAGTTTCGGCTCTTTTTTTACAGTTAGATACAATATCTTTTTTGTATTTCCTTTCCTCTTCTCTCCGTACCCTTACATATTCATTTCTTACCTACTTGTACTCCTCCGAAGCCCTTTCACTATATTTTCTTCTCACTTTATTCCATGCTTTTTTTCTTGCCTCTTGTGCCATCCTACATCTGTTGTTAAACCATTCTTTCTTCCTTTCTATAGCTGCAGAAAATTTTGGGACATACTTAGTAACTCCTGTTTTGTATTCTTCTGTCAAAAACTCATATATCTCATAGACATTTGTGATCATATTCGTTTTACTTCATTCTACATTTTGGAAAAAGTTCCTCAGGGAAGCAAAGTGTGCCTTCCCATAATTGTATCTATTTTATCTGTGTTTTTCATCTCTTTCTCCTTCCCTTACTCCTACCACGTCCACCTCAGTTACCAGATGATCACTTTTACCAAAGGGGCATTGGTAGGTTATGTTCATCACATCATTTGGGTCCTTTGTGAATACTAGGTTGAGCCTGGATGGTTCGTCGTCACCCCTAATTCTTGTGTTTTCTTTGATCAGTTGGGTTTACATGTTTTCCATCACCAATTCCATTAATTTATTTCCCCATGATTCCTCATTGTTCCCAGCATCCATACTTTCCCAATCAACTTCTCTACAGTTAAAATCTCCCATTAATATTATTCTATTTCGTCGTTCAGTTAACATTTTTAGCCTAATAATGGATTCTCTTATTAACTGTTTGTAATCTTCTTTCGTCCATGCCCTAGTTTTGGGGGGCATATAAAAAACTATTATATCCATTTTTTCTCCATAACTGTCCTCTATTACAACTCCCAAAAGTTCAGCCATGGTATTTTCAATTTCTATATTCTTTGCTCTTAGGTCATTACGGGTTAATATCACTATACCTCCCCCAAACTTACCTTCTCTGTTCTTCCTCCAAATCTTATAATTGTTCCATCCAAATAATTTTGTATCAACATCTCGGGGCAATTTAGTCTTTACTAAGCAAACAATTTCAGGTTTATTTTCATTTAAATAATCTCCAGTTTCTCCTTTCTTAGATATTAACCCATCTACATTACTGTACATGATACTCAGATTTGCTGCACTGTTTTTATCTTTACTCGTTGTTCTCTTTTTCATATTCATATCCATTCCCTTTGTTTCCTTCACATCTAGTTCTTCACATACCACTTCCTTGCTTTCATATCCATCACTCTCCAAAAAAAGTTTTACGTTCTTCCTCTGTCCTCCTGTCATTTTTTCCTTTACTTGGTCCTTCAAAGATTTTAAAACTTCTCTTTCTTCTTCATTCAAATCTTTTCTTACTATGATATTTTCCATCCCTGCCACTTTACCTAGTTTCCAGATCACCTTAAGTATATCATTTACTACACCTTCTGATGACATCTTAACTCTAATTGGTCTTGCTTCCTCTTTCTTATATGGCCCTATCCTCCTTACTTCCTCAATTTCTTTTTCCCACTTGTTTCCTTCGGGATCGATCTTGCCCAATATTTTCCTCACCTGATTCGAGTCTCTCTCGAGTCTCACAGACTTAACTTTTTCTTCCTCCTCCCTGTTTCCAAATATTTTGGCACATCTGTTCCTTTCTACTGTTTCTCTCACTATTTTCACTACATTTTCTTCCATTTTTTTCTTGTTCATTTCCCTTTCTTCCTGAATAATTTCCCTTAAACTGATCACTTCTTTCTGTTCTTCTTCCACATGTGCCCACTTTGCCTTTTGCTCTTCTAACACACTACTTACCTTCTCTGTTTTTTTACTGCTTTCTTCTAGTTTTCTCCTTAATTCAATATTTTCTCGTTTCAAATTCTCGATCTCCTGGTTCTCTGTCTCATTGGCTTGTATCAAACTCTGTATAGTATTCCCGGTATTTTCAGGCATGTTTCTTGATACTAGATTCTCCACTTTCTTTTCTAGTTTACTAATTCTCATAATCAACGTTTTGACCAAATCCATAATATTTGTTTCACTGTCAAATCCTGGAAATTCCAGTTCCCCAATATTTACATTAACAGCCATGTTTAAGGTCGGTTGCAGTACTAAACTGAACAGCTGTTTCCAAAATTCCTACAAAACATTCATGTATACTTACTGACAATAGTTCTTTACATTTTTGGTAGACTATAATAACTTGCAGTACTTCAAATTTTGAACAAGACTGAAGGAAACAGGACAATTCCTGAAAACTACTTAGAGTTCGTTGAGAGGTGGTTTGAGACACGTCTTCTTGCTGTGGCTGCTCGTCCGTCATCCATGTGTGTTTGTGTGTGTGTGTCCAAAGCTGTGCACCCAGCAGGTGAGGCCTGAGGTGGCCATTGTTAATGTTTTTGTTTTACTGTCACCTCATAATGCATTAATTTCTTGCTGCAGCATGTTGATAGTTACATCACATTCCTTTAACATATCCTAGTGTTCTTTGTTTGTATTAGCAGTGGGACCAAGAGTGTTAAGCATGAAATCAGTTTGAGATGTAACTGCCAGTTAAGAATGGCAAGTGGGTTGGGGGATTGTAGGGGTTTGGGGGAGGGTTGGGAGCTGGGGTAGAGGCAAGTGGAGCTCGTTTCGTCCCCCCCTCTCCTCTTCCCTGGATCTGCAGGGGGTGCCCCTGGGCAGAAATTAGTGATTGTGAGCGTACATCTTTTTTTTCACTTCTAAGTACATACAGTTTTTCTCTCTACAAAAATAAATGATACTGTAGTTGAACATAAAAAATTACTGCAACACAGTATTGTACTGTACTGCACAAGTCGTAATATAATGGGTCCATAGAAAACGGGGTATTGTGAAGTAAACTAGTCCGCGATAGCGTTGTTTCACTTCATCTTCGATACCATCGTATTTCTATTGCTATTTTTCAAGTTTTAGGCTATTTTTCTCCTCGTTTTCAAGCAGTGAACCTTTTCAAGCAACGGACACTCATCTCCCCCTATTCATCCGTTGATTTGAGAGTCGACTGTAGAGTGGATTTAAAGGGACAAGGGACTGTGCACTCCTCCCCCACTGACAGCTAGTTTGGTACTAAACAACCTGTATGCACTGACACTGGTATCGGGACCCACAGTTGCCAACTCGTTACTTTTGACGAGAGCCAGGCAAGCTATGATGCCTCAAAAATGACTCAAATCGACCATTTTTTTTGGGGGGGGTATTTTTTTTTTTTGCCCTTTTGACGCTTTAGTCGTCATCGTACAGTTTCACGGAAAGACCCAAATGACGCCTAAGGCATCATCGAGCGCGAAAGTGTTAATCACTTTAGTCAATAAATATGAACTAGCACAGAGACTGTGAACAATCATGGAAAAGTCAAAGAGCATAATACTGTACTGTAATAACAAAATAACCTGGTTTCATCTGTGTTGTAAACCTGAAAAATTTCAAGTTTGGCAGACTAAGTGAGCTCATGCAACTTCTCATGTAAAGGCTCTATAGCCTCAACATCTACACTGAGACTCGCCACATGAGCTAATTACTGATTCTGTAGCATTGACGAAACTGCCAAAGCCAGCGAGAACTAGCCTTGAAATTTGTCGCACCAAGATGCTGAGCAAGACGTTCAACCACATGCTAGATGTCACAATCACGAATGGAAACACTACTTGATTTTTGTTGTGAAAACCACCAGTAAACTGATTCTTCTAATGGTAAACATACGCTTTACTGTAAGCAGCAGAAAGACTTTACCAATTCAGTTCATATTCCTCTATTGTAGTTTGTTTTCCATATTTTTCTGACTTTTTTCAGGGTGGTTAAAAAAATACTTTCCTGTTGAATTTATTTCCCCTTGTTATTACAGTATTATCACATTCCTTAAGCCATACCTAGAATTGTTTGATTCTGGCACGATGGAGGAAATGAACTCAAACATACTGAAAGATGGATTTCATTTCCCATTTCCCAACTGGAGGTTAGGTTAGGTTAGGTTAACCTTCTCGTCACCAATCAACACAGGCTGTGTCCAGCCGCGAGCGAGTACTTGGGGCACAGTCCTGGGCATCCAAGGCCAAACACTGAGAGACCTACCCTGTCACCACGCTATTCCCGCACACTTGATAGTTCATAAACAATTTATCCTCACACCCTTATATATGCTTCGATTATCTTTTTTTTTTTTCACCCTAATCATGAATAATTGTACTTGCTTATGGTGTTGTAAAAAAGATCAGCCGAATGTAAATTATGCCTTAATTTATTTTATTACTTTTTTTTTCAGTTTCTTCTCATAGAAATATAATTTTCATGGTAAATGTTACTGAGAAAAAGTTATAGGGAATTTGGTTAATTTTGCTGTATAAAGAAATACTGTAGGTCAATTAGGGCTGGTTTTATGAAGCACAAAAGGAAATTATCTTACACTTGAGCAAGGCTCATAGCACACTGACTGGGGCAGTGGGGTGATGCTGAGTGCGGGGTGGGTTGAGTGCAACGGAGGAATACACGGGGACACAAGTAGTGCTTTTTTCTTGCTCAGAAGTGAATGCAAAATCATTCTATAACCAAAAAAACAGGGGCCATTTTGTTTGATACAACTGGCGTCGAATGGTAACGAGCAGTTGAAATGTGCGCAGACACAGCCTATGTCAAATGCTAACGAATGCATAAAATTTGCACTGCACCCATAAACACCAAAGGGTTAAATTATTAGGAGGGAGTAGACTGTAGCACCAGTCAAACAGGGCAGTACTCCTGAGATCGATGGCAAGCTGGCAGTGGGGAGAGCTGGAGCTCCCATTTCACTAGCCTTCAGAACCTGGTCCTGACCATCTCCCTTTGCTGAGCATTTTCAGTGCATTCTTTTACACAGAGAGTAGGCCAGCATACTCTCATAATACCTCTGCCTTCAGCTGTCTTCATCACACTGCATGCACATTAGATATCATAGGTATTTCCATTCCCCCTTAGCAATGGCTGCTACATTAACATCAGCAAATGCAGTGGTAGCTCAGATTGCTACCACCAGCAGGGTAGGGCTGGCGGCACAGGGTCCTCCCAGTAGCTATCAAGTGACTATGCCATCAGTGACTGTTGGAAACACAGTTCATGCATGTCAGCAGAGAAGTGCAGGCTCGGTCCTATACTTCACCAGTGTCCGTGGTCTTAGTACCAAATTGAATTCAGTTACCTTTTTTCTTATATCAGTTTCCCCTCTAGCCCTGTTCCTCACAGAATCCCAAATCTCCCTCTCTACTGAAATCTCCCCATTTTGTTTTCCTGGTTACCATTTCTTCACAAACTTCCGTAACATGGTTAGCACCTTTTGTAACATCAAATCTGAATTTGCAGTTGGCACTGTTTTGAACTTTACTTTAAGTAATATTGATTATTCAGTGTATAAACAAAATTATCTAAATATTACCAAATATATCTGTTTAGTCTATTGCTCCCCCAATGCATTTTCAGAACTCAGAGTATTTGACTCCATATCCACACAGTTGCCTAACCTTAACCTCACCCTTACTACTGAAAATACCGTTTTGGGTGATTTTAACGAACATAGCGTAGATTGATTATTGCATTCTGCCAGGACTGATGATACGGTCAAGAATACAAGCTGTTTATAGAATCATTTAATCTCATGTAGCTGGCAAAGCAACCAACCATAGGTAATCCTGACCATAATGCCTGTCTCTTGGATCTGTTCCTGACAAATAATCCAGATCAGTAAAGGATAGAAGTACTGTCACCACTTGGATTTTCCGACCACAGTCTCATCAAAGCTTCATTAGTTAGCCTCCCCAAACCTCTCCGTTCTGAACCTGTCAAGGTGACTCGGTGACGCTTTGATAGGGCAAACTGGGATGGATTCAGAAATTATCTTGCTGACAGTCCACGACAGTCTTTCTTCTCTAGTGACATCAGTTCTACCCAGTCCCACAGTAATGACAGTACAGGCTGGTATGGAATTGTTCATACCAAGTCAACAGTTCACTAAAAGATTGAACTCCCCAAAATGGTTTGACAGCAATTGTGCCAGAGCAATAGCCAAAAAGTCATTAGCATATAACTCTTACTTAAAAAACATCTGAATCACTTAGTCAATTTAAAATTGCTCGATACCATGCAAAAGCAGTAATAAATCTTGCTAAATCAAACTTTCTTCACAGTGAAGCATCAAACTACTAAACAGTCCAAATGACAATAGAATATTCTGGTCATCTCTCAATCTTTCAGTAATAACTTCAATAAGTCATCACCCATTCCCCTACTAAAATCTTCAGATGGTAACATTATAAATGACCCACGTGGTAAAGCAAACATCCTTGCCAGTACATTTGCCAGAAATCCTATGTTAGAAGAAGTCAACCAGAACATCCCAGTACTAGAACTTGATTCTCCCGAAATTGTTCGACGTAAAGTGCAGACTGAATACATAAAATCCATCCTAGATGACTTACCAGCCAACAGAGCTCCAGGCCCAGATGGAATTCCTCCAATTGTTTTGAAAAAGTTCTCCCCAGGACTTGCTTTTGTTCTGTCTAAATTATTCAGACTATGCATACATATGTCTTCATTCCCTAATTCTTGGAAAGAAGCCAGTATCCACCCAATTCTGAAGAAAGGAGGGTTCCTCTGACCCCTCTGATTACAGACCAATATCTGTCATGTCTTCGCTTGGTAAAGTATTTGAAATTGTAATTAATAAGCCCATAGTTAAACATCTTGAATCCAACAACTTAATTAGTGATAGACAATATGGATTTCGCCACAAAAGATCCACCATTGGTATACTCAATCTTGTGACTCAAACCATCCATCAGTCAGTTGACCAGCATGGAGAAACTCATGCAGTAGCCCTTGATTGTTCTAAAAGTTTTGACATGGTGTGGCGCCGTTCCTCGCTATCCAAACTCCCCTGCTATGAACTAACGTCTTTTGTCCATGTAATTTCCTCGTGTCTCAGTGGCAGAAAGATAAGAGTAAAAGTAGATGATGTACATTCCAATTTCCACACGGTTATTGCCGGTGTACCACGAGGATCAGTTTTGGCTCCAACCCTGTTCCTGATTCATATTAATGATCTTTTATGTGTCACCCATAATAGCATCCATTCATATGTACAGTAAGTCCTCACTATAAAGGACTAATTTGGGCCCAAACCATTCCGAAAAATGCAAAACTCCAATAAAAGCGACATCCGGACTTTCCCCTGCTAATCCGGACCTTTTCCAATATATCAGACATTAGAGGGTGAAAGAGGGAGTGTGTATTGTTGTGAGCAACAGGTGGAAGGAGAATGTAAGAGAGTATGGATCAGTTGGGTCAAGGATTGTGTGGGTAAGAGTGAAAGTTGGACTACAAATGTGGCCAATTGTGTGCGTGTATGCGCCAACCCAAGATCGTGTAAGTAGAGTGAGAGAAGAGTTTTGGACAAATGTGAAAGCCTGCCTGG
>JAGKTI010038592.1:0-10697 GCA_018397915.1 Birgus latro | reverse complement strand
GGCCATCGTTCCTCTCCTAGACCTATCAACAGTGGTGTTCCTCAGGGTTCTGTCCTATCACCTACTCTCTTCCTTTTATTCATCAATGACCTTCTAAGCGGTACATCTAACCCTATCCACTCATATGCTGATGATTCCACCCTTCACCTTTCCATTCGGTTCCCGCAACGTCCATCTCAGCAGTTACTTCAACAAAAAAGGGATGAGGCTATGGCACACCTAATGTCTGATTTGGCTCGTATCTCTGATTGGGGTAAAAATAATCTTGTTATTTTCAATGCATCAAAAACTCAGTTCTTACACATATCAACCCGACAAAATCTTCCTCAGGATTACCCACTAATGTTTAATAATGGACAGTTATCTCCTGCATCATCCTTGAACATGCTTGGGGTTTCATTCTCTCAGGATTTGTCTTGGAAAGAACATATTACATCTCGTGAAATCTGCTTCCAAGAGATTAGGTGTGCTAAGCCGATTCTGTACTTTCTTTACCCCTGCACAGTTGTTGACCTTGTACACGGGTTTTATTCGCCCGTGTATGGAGTACAACTCTCATGTGTGGGGAGGCTCCCCACATGCAGCTCTTCTCAATAGGGTGGAGTCAAAGGCTTTTCGTCTCATTAACTCTCCTCCTCTTACTGATTCCCTTCAACCATTGTCTCTTCGCCGCACTGTTGCATCTTTATCTCTCTTCTGTCACTACTTCAATGGTCACTGTTCCTCTGAACTGTCTGCTTGCATCCCTCCACCTCTACGGCGGGCACGTAGTACCCGTCTAGCAACAAACTCTCATCCCTTTTCTATCCAACTCTCTAATGCAAGAGTTAACCGTTACTCCCAGTCTTTTATTTATGCAACTGGTCAACTCTGGAACTGTCTTCCTCTGTCTGTATTTCCTACTTCCTATGATCTCCAGTCTTTCAAACGCAGTGTGTCCAGGCATCTCGAATTGAACGGATCTTGAATTTGGCTCTGTTTTGTACTGTTTTTGCTTGTTCTTGGAAGGAACAGTATGCAGGCCCGTGGCCTTTGGTTCCTTCTTCCATGCATAAAAAAAAAACTTACATTACACTTATGCTAACTTATACTAAATTATACTACACTTATACTAACTTATATTACACTTATGTTAACTTATATTCTTATACTAACTTAATTTATACTTAAATTACCCTTAAAATTACGACATTACACGGGTCCATCCTCTGGGGGGGGGGGAATTAACATCGGAAGTCAAGAATCAGTTCATTTCTCTACATTTCTTAGAGACGTGTGTGCAGACAGGACGGACTTACCAAATTTGACTGTGAAACTCTCTATGAACTCCAGAATGAATCAGTGATTCCACTAACTCTTCCTCCCATGAGTGGCGCCTGCCAGTCCACAAGCAAAATTGTGTATTCCAGGGGGTCGCTTCTCTGTCACAAATGAACTCTCGTAAACCAGTGGAAAGATGCGCCCCAGCCAACCTCCTGCCTGGGTGATAACATGGTCATCTCACCTGGACTGACCCGTACTCTCAGTGCTAGGATCATCCCAGGGGCACTTCCCATGCATTCAACCTACTATCGCACTCACGCTCCATTCATTCCTTCTTATGTTTCCAGCTCTCCTAGTAACTGACGAGCGCCTGTCAGGTCCTGAAGTCGCTGTTTCACCCTAGACCGTGCTGACTGTCAATTGAGAGGATACCGGTTTCCCCTTGAATTAAAGCAACATAATATTCCCACTGAACTGGACCACACCCATGACACAAACTCCGATGAACTCTAGACACGAGACTAAACTCTGAACTCTTGAACTATCACAGTCAATAGTCAGACAGTCCGACCTGCACACATGTCCCTATCCAACACTTAACTTGATACTGCAATAACCCATTTCATAACACTTCAACATTCTTCAATCAGTCTCCGGGGAGGACGTCTTTAATGTGGTGGTAACTGTGCATCCACTGGGTCAGGTTCAAAAGCTTCTTCCAGGGGTTCCAAGAGCCACTCTTCCACTCCATAATAAGGTTTCACTTGTCCTGTGGCTCTTTGTATCTTTTTCCCTGTGAACACATTTTCTGCCATGTACACACTTCCGTCCATTAACACCTCCACTACACAATACCAGGTATCACTGTTTCTTTCTTAATCCACACAAGGGTTCCACCTCCAACCACCTGGTTCTTTCGCCTTTGGTTAGCCACGTCTCTATACCGTCTCGACATCTTCCGGTGCGTTTCCAGAATGAGAGCATGAGCAACCGTCATCTCGTCTTCCTCGCCATCGACTGAGAGTAATGCCGCACCGACCAGTCTTGGTGGATGGCGAGAGAAAATGGCGAAATAGGGCTGCTGCCCCGTAGACATATGGACCACCTGATTCATGGCGATCTGACAGGGCTGGAGCAATTGGGGCCACCACAGATGGTGGCCCTGACATAAGGCAGAGAGGACTGACTTCAGGGTCCTATGCATCCTCTTGGTTATTCCATTCCCTTGGGGATGATAAGGGGTCGTGTAGTACAGGGTGATTTGGTTTCGCTGGCAGAACCGTTGAAAGTCTCTGCTGATGAACTCGCCTCCGTTGTCCAGGACAATACCGCGGGGTGTGCCATAGTCTGCCACATACTGCCCAAGTTTGTTTGTGATGTGTGTGGTCTGTTTTGTTGTAAGGGGGAGGAACCTAACGAATCGACTATAGTGGTCCACTACTGTAAGCACATAGCAATAACCCTGGACCTCAGCAACCATGTCAGTGAGATCTATTCCAATCCTCTCCAGTGGTTTATTCACTGGGGGTAGTTCCTTCCACTGTTGCTGCAATCCAGTGTCCTGTTTGAACCTTTGACAAATTACACATTTTTTTACATATTCACATACATCGACTTTGAGATTTTGCCAGTAATAGAGTTCTTCAGCTTTTTTAATAGTTTTTTTTTGCCCTAGATGACCTGTTAATTCATGGGCGTGTTGTAGAGCCTGAACAACTAAGGTACGAGGAACTATGAGACTATAATGAAGACTACCATCTGCCTTTTCGCGCACAAAATGTAATATCTCATCTACCAAGGCAAATTGATCTAGAGTAGTTTTTGGTAATCTTTTAGCAGGGATTCTACCACCTTCGAGATACTGCGCTAGTTCTCCCCATACTGGTTCTTCTCTCTGGCGGTCTCATTTGTTCTCGGTCTAACCCGAGCCATGTGGCTTCAGGTGAAGGGACTACCACTCGAACTGGGCGTGACAACTGGTCTGTGACAACATTATTCTTGCCTTTGAGGTATTGAATGTCATAGTTATATTCCCTCATTTCCAGAATCCATCGGTTCATCCAAGGTGATTTAGTCTTGCATTTGACTATGCTTGAAAGAGGTTGGTGATCAGTGACTACAGTAAAACGGGTTCCCCATAAGTAATGATGAAGGTTCTGGCACGCGAGGACTACTGCTACAGCCTCCTCGTCTTTTGTTGAATATCGAGCCTTGCAAGGGGTCAATTTTTTTTAGAAGTACCTGATTGGCTTGTTGGTACCGTCGGCTTGGAAATGACTAAGGACTCCTCCAACATGAGTGTTACTGGCGTCCGTAGTAAGAACGAACGGCTGCTCTACCCGAGCTCTAACGAAAATGGGGGCATTTGTAAGGCAAGACTTAAGATGTTCGAAAGACCTGTGACATTCGTCTGTCCAGTGAAATGTTCGTGATTTAGTCAAATTGGTAAGGGGTGTAGGAATCCGTGCGAATGATGGTACATGTTTCCGATAAACCCACACGTACCGAGGAATCGCCTCACTTCCTTCACAGTGGTGGGTGGCTTCATCTTCGTAATCGCCTCAACATTTTTCGGATCTGGCCTACTTCCCTCGGCCGAAATCTGGTGACCCAGGAAGGTCACTTCCTTACATCCAAATTCGCATTTACTGAAGTTTAATTTCACCCCGCTGACAGCAAGCAGCTTGAAAAGTTGTTTCAATCGCTCCAGTACAGTAGGGAAACTGGGGGCCCATAAGATCAAATCATCTAAATAATTCTTGACCCAACCTTTCTGTAGAAGAGGCGCTAATAATGTGATCATTTGTCGTGAGAAAGGAAGCCGTCTAAATCGGTAGAGTGCTACCCCATCACTGAAGGTAGTGAGATCATAACTCTCTTCATCTAACAAAATTTGGAAATACGCCTCTCGCATGTCCAGCGTGACATAATACTGATGTCCGGCTGCTTGTTCTGCTAACTCATCTAACCGTGGGAGTGGGTAGACATCCGCCGCGAGGTGTTGATTCGCGTGGCAATAATCGAGGCACATTCGTTTACTACCATCAGGTTTGTTTACTAGGATGATAGGCAACAACCAGGCTGCTGTGGACCTTTCAATAATTTCTCTGTCCTCCATGTCCCTTAACATCTCTGTGATAATCTGCTTCGCTTGTACAGGATAGCGATACATAGGCCTACGACTGCATTGAGGGTCTGCGACTTTAATATGAGCTGGAGGACAAGTGATGAGGCCTAACTCACCTTTATCGAGAATAAAGAGAGGGTCATACTCAAGTATCAACTTGGTTAAATCTTCTCGCTGGTCATTAGTGAAGTGTTGCCAATTCTGTTCTCCGATCAGAGCTTTCAGTTTCTGAGTGCGTGTTCCGTTTTGTTTGACTTGATCATTCTCTGGAAGAAGATCGTTGTGGATCTTAGTAACGTTAATTTTGCCAGTGATTGGACTGGCCACTCTCTTGTATGATCTGATAATTGTGCTCTTATGAAATACATTTACCTTTTTGGTGATGGTATTTGCTGCATTGACTTGGACCAAATAAGGATGACTACTATGACCAACCCTGGGTTGAGGGTAGATGATGAGATTAGCAGCTGGGTCTTCCCTTACAGGTACAGGCATGAATTTAGACTGATAGGAGTCTACGTTCACTGTAGTAAGGAGGTTAATCTGCAAGAAGAGTTGTGTTGGGTTGGAAAGTTCTACTGGATCAACTGTCACTCTCCCCACCTTGTTCCTCTGGCGGCTGATATGATTCACCACATAAGGGGTGCCTCCCCAGATCATAACTCTTTGCTCCATTCCACATGAGCGGAGCTTGGCCCAACACATCACATCCCAGGAGAATGTCAGTACTGATATAAGAATTTGGCACTACAGGAACAATTGTTTATGCGTCTTCTCGTCACCAACCTCTATTTCGGCTCGCAGCATTCCTAATACTCTCAGAGGTGCGCCTGTGACTCCTTGTAAGCGCAGCGGGTTTCAACGTGTGTTTATTTCTCCCCCAATCCGTTTGATTGCAGACTCCTTAATTAAAGTGTAGCTACTCCGTTGTCCACAATAGCTTCTATTATTTTCTCATTTATTATTACACTCATTGTGGGGGATGTTCGGCCGCCGGCTAGTCATAATTGTTGAGATGGTTCATTAGATGCTTTTGGAGGGTCTTTTCGAGCGGGGGGTTTGTGACTACGTCCAAGGCACCCGCGTTCTTCAAGCCGATGTCCGGGTTTGTGACAATCAAAACAATGCCCGGGAGGGGGTTACCGCCAACAATCTCGTAAGTTATGTGATGATGTGAGACAGTCAATATTTATCACTATATGTTTGGGGGGTACTAGGCCGTCCCTTATTCACTTGTGCTAGGTTAGAATTGAGTTCATGGATCCGGCACTTTAATTCTTTCATTTCGTCTCTCAGTCCATCTGGACTCGAGTAATCACTCTGGCTCGACAAGGTAGATGGCAATAGCCGTTTTTCTACCTCCCTCTCCTTAGCACTTCTTTCGGAAGGCACCACATTGATGCGAGAGGACTGACTCACTTCCAATAGTTGGCGTTCATGTTCAATTCTATCAATAAATTTTCTCTGGATATTCATCATCTAGGAATCCCTCAAGTTTTACTCGTGATGGAAGAATCCATACCACAGTTTCCATTTCATAGTCCTGTGACAGTTAGGGAATTTCTCACTAGGGAATTTATGTTCTATGGCCGCATGTTGGCAGATGAAATGGTGCATAAAGGCCTGGGGTGATTCTACCCAATCATAACAAGCCCGGTCAATACTAACTTCAATGGGAAACTCTGTTCGAAGGAACGCCTTGAATGCTGACTATGAAGTTACTCGATTTCTGGTCTGGTTGTTATGAATGAAAATGGCAAGTTCTGGGCTTACTTGACTCTTCGCGATCAGTATGCATATTACATCGCCCTGGTCACACTGTTCTACTGCTTCAAAAAACATCTCCAGGCAACTTGCGGCATCGATGCCCTGTAATTGGCAAAGATCCAGAGTTTGAATATCACGAAGCTTTATGAGGTTCCCTTTGTCAGGGGAAATTTAATGTTTTTCAAAAGGGTAATGATATTGTATAACTTGTGTACACAATATATAGCTGTGTGCGCTAAGAATGACTATCAAGTCATTTACTAAGAGGGAATAGACTTGTGAAATCGAGCAGCGATTTCACTCTATGCTTTCTCACTTCGCCAGTTCTCTAGAGTCGAGAATTTATAGACTTTCTCAACGGTACGCAGCAGAGACTAGACGCTCTATTAGGCTGTAATATCGTACCGTTGGCCTTTAAGAAAGTTAGTTTCTCCCCCCAACAATCAAAAATGATAATAATAAATATAACAGGATCTTGGCTGAGCCAAACTCCTAGCTAGCACAACGGATTTAAGGATTACTGCCAAAAGCTGGCCTAAGAACCAGTCGTGATTTAATACAAAAAGTTGTGCTAACGTGGAGTAGCAAAACTATATTAAATAAGTGGGAAAATTAAACACGACTGTTACACTTAACAAAGCTCAAGAAAACGAACTGTAAATTTATTGAATACAAGCAAATAAATTTACGTTACATGACTCCAATTCAAATCAAATGAAAGAAATGCACTCACTCACTCAGTCAAATGGCTAAATATTTCAAAAAGCTTAAGCCTAGAAAAACAGGAAAATACTAATCAGTATGGATGAGACTGCACTATAGTCGATCACCCAAGTGGGTGGGAGCTCGGGAATACACACCGACACAAGCTGTGATCTAAAATAAAGAATTCACTCAGCCTTTAGAGGCGTCTACCCAATTCGTTCCGCGGCTATGGACAGACTGGGGTCCAGTTTAAAAACTCGATGCGGCACGGGTGGGAGCTGCGCGCGCAGGCTTATAACGGCCCAGAGCGAAACCCGACAACTTAAAATTATCGTACATATAATAATAATTTGCTCCCTGCAAAACAACCCAATGTCACGTGTAGAAAATTCGTGACATTACGCCCGTGAAAATTTTCAAATTTTACTCGAGTAAAATTTGACACTATATATATATACATCCTAACTCAGCCACACAAGATTCACACTGTGGTGTGTGTACTATCCTGTTACAGGAGGAAACAGTGTCGCCTGTGAGCATAAAAACCTCGTATTTACGTTAAGAAAAGCAAGCTTGAGGGAAAAACTCCGAGACGACAGTGAAAAATCCTGTACTCAGGTCAACTGAGCGGAAATTCGCTACATTTACATTGACAACTAATTGTTATGTAGCGTGGTGTATGTGATACACGGTGTAGGTGTGGCAGTTGTCGTGTAACTGTACCTACATGTAAGCAATAATAATAATACATGATAATGCAATAACAAAGGCGACGAGGGCAGAAGAGATGAAGTGCCAGGGTGCAGCAGACGATCAGTGGTCCTGGACATCTTCACCCAACAACTGTACCTGTGGGATGAGTCAAGGTGGAGTATCAATAGTGTCAATAAAAGAATTTGCACTATATTACAATTTCATCCACCCAGCAGTCAATCCACACACACACACAAAAGAAGGTACTCTTTGGCTGAAATTCAGCTAATAGCAAGTTCCGTACATATGTCACCATTATTTCCTTAATAGTTGCCTTTTTTAGCCTACACTTACGCCTAGTAAAAGGGCTCGTCGTCGGTGCCCTCGGCTGGGATCGTACCACGACTACCCACCTGTCATCAGTGTCCTCGGTTGGGCTCACCGTGACTGCACACTTATAGCTATACTTAACATTACAAATTGCTTGTCACCTCGACTGCCCATTTGTCATCGGTGTCCTCGGTTGGGCTCACCGTGACTGCACACTTATAATAAGTAAAGGTAGTCGAGAATCCCTATGCAAGTTTGGCAGGTCACATTTTAACACCCTGCATGGGTGTGAACACTCATGTGGCTTCTGTGTAATCTCCGGGAATCCTCAGGGAGGCCCTCAGCTCGAGATACACCACAAGGTAATTCAAACTCAGCCTCAGATTGCCTCTGCGGGGTCTCGGACTTCCCCTCTTAACCTACCTTAATCTGCGGTGCACTTATAACTAATAAAGGTAAGTCGAGAATCCCTATGCAAACCTGGGCAGGTCACATTTTAACATTCTGCGTGGGTGTGAACACTCATGTGGCTTCTGTGTAATCTCCGGGAATCCTCAGGGAGGCCCACAGCTCGAGATACACCACAAGGTAATTCAAAGTCAGCCTCAGATTGCCTCTGCGGGGTCTCGGACTTCCCCTTTAACCTACCTTAATCTACGGTACATACAATATGCACAAGCCCTACGCTTACGACTAATAAGGGCTTGTCGTCGGTGTCTCCGGTTGGGATCGCCGAGAATGTGAATTTATGAGCTACAATACATACATATGTACAGACCCCAGACATATTATGTCCTGTGGGGCCAACAAGCGAGACGTGAGGTCTTAGCAGCATAGTACTGACTGGGAACCAAGCTAGTTCTTGGATTGCTCAAATCTCTTAGAACAGCACAGTCTTAGGNTCCTGTCCCATTCCTGGCCAGAAAAAGTCAGCACGGATACGGCCTTGGGTTTTCCTTTTGCCCATATGACCTCCTGATGCTAAACAATGACCCCATTCTAATACTGCTTGGTGGTAGTTTGCGGGAACGACAAGCTGCAGTCGAACCTCGCCCTCGGGTGTTCGTGACTCACGGTAGAGCCATCCTTGTTTACGAAGGAACCTGGCTCGTCCACCCCGTGAATACTTGGTCACTCTACCCTTTTGTTTCTTCCGCACAACAGCAAGGGTCGGGTCAGTCTGTTGCTCTTGGCCAATATCTTGACTGCAAATCAGATCTTGTGGCGTTGCAATGGTCAACGGGGTGACACGGTTTGGAGCGTTGGCCATGGCTCGTGTTACTGCAGCCGAAGTCTGAGTAGTGACATCTGTGGTGCAACTATGCTTGGTACCTGGTATATTGCCTATTATGAGGTCAAACAAAGGTTCTTGCATGACAACTGCAACTGTTGAACCTGTATAAAAGGGAGATGCTACCTGGATACGTGCCTCAGGGAACAATCTCACTGATCCATCAATAAGTTGAGCTTGGATCTGTCTGCCTGTATACTCTTCAGGACAAACAAGAATCTGCCTGACAGTACAACCTGAGGAACCATTGTCTCTCAGTACATTAACGGAAACACCTCCCACAAACCCTGGCTGAACAAGGAAGGCACTGTTACCTGTGGGAGGGCCTGTGGAGGAAGCGGCCAGCCATTGATAAGGCTGCATGGCACATAACTCTTCAAATGTGACAGGAGTATTTGCCTTAGGGATCGTACCCAAACTAGACGCATGAGGAGCTGTACTCACCATCTGGGGAGCAGGAGCACTGACGGCCTGTGGAGGAGAGTTCACCATCTCAAGGGGACTAGTGAACTGTGTAGGAGGAGCTGTGCTGGTGGGGACAGCACCATCGTGCGCTTGTTGAGGAATCAAGGCTGCATTCGCCTCCTGCCTCCGATATGCTGGGGCTGGTGTCGAAAAGGTTTGTCCCAGTTGGCGATTGCGTGGCTGATACTGCTGCTGTTTAGGGTACTGCTGCTGGTTAGGGTACTTGTTGTACCTCTTCCAGTCAGGTTTCTGTGTATTCTGCCACTGGTCCTTCTGCGGTTTGCCTGGACCATGACCATTACAGTGCTTCCTCCAATTTTGCGAGAATATGGTCGACAAAAACCCCCGCAAAATCGAAATTCGCAAAGTTGAAACAATTAAATATATGCAATAAAGGTAAATTGGTCGACATCACCCCAAGGTAAGCACTTTTTCCCACTCTTTCTCTCGACTCTACCTCTTAATTTTATGATGATAAATGAAACAAACATGGACTGATGTATTGTACAGTATTATTATTATGATAACATCATAGGTAAGAAACATAAAAAAGAAAAAAATGCATATTTACACTGATGTGAAGACTGGCGTTGTGTACGGGACTGGTGGCGGGGCAAGGCTTGGGTGCGACTACTGTGGCCCCGCGGGGCCTACGTCATCACTATCACTGTTGACAGATATTTCCACATCTTGCTGTGCTTTTTTTGCCTCTCTCATGAAACCCTCGAAGTCGAAATCATCACTGGAGTCATCAGAATAAAAAAGGTTAGGGATGCTAGGATCGCTGGCTGCTTGGAGAGGGGTGGCAGGGCGGCTGGTCGATGGGGCAGGGTGGCTTGGGGTTCTCATGAATTTTGTGATTAGAGACTGCTTCCTCTTGTTAACCCCATCTCTGTGGAGGTCAGCATAAAAGCGAATGGCCCTGTCAACACCGTGACATGCTTCCTCAGCCCTAAATTGGTCACATTCGTTGCTCACGATGGTTTCTTTCAGCTGGTCAGTGACGGCGAGGATATTGGCCAAGTTATGCATCGTTAATTCTCGGCGTGGATGTGG
>JAGKTI010038591.1:0-10697 GCA_018397915.1 Birgus latro | reverse complement strand
TAGAGACATGAGCTGCCAGTAAATTCATAGTTTTTCTTTAATGCATTTCTTTTGGCTCACAGTTCCTCCATTACTGTTAAATCTAAGGCAATTTTGAACACAGTGCAGAACACTGTTGTAATTGAAAAGCTTTCATCACTCAAAGTGTCAATATTTTTTATTAGCACTGTTTTCATTAAGCTTTTGTCTAATGTAGTACATTCACTCCAGTTCCTCCATTTTAGTAAATTCTACGATAATATAGAATACAATAAATAACATTACATGATGTTTACTTTCCTCATAAATCTTTTTTTTTAATTAATAAGTATGATTTATGGATGTACTGGTATTCATCTTTTGCATCACTTTCTAAACCTCTGACACTGAGGTACAAGTATTCCTGAACAGGTTGGAAGGAATCGTTGGTTGGATGTGACTAAAATATCGGGTCACATAGCATTAAGAACACATCTGACACATCTTCTACATACTGTTAGAAACACGGTACAGCTCGATGCTTACTCCTACGGGCCATTTTTACAGTACAATGCCTGCTATTTGCTTGGCTGGTTAAGTTATGCCACACGATGATTGGAAAAGAGTGAAGTACAGCGTTTCGAGTTTAACTGCTTCATGAAAGAATGTTAAAATAATACAGCAACAATATGAAGGAACAAGTGGGTGATGTTGGGAAGACTGCTGCACATCCATCTCACACTGAACTGGTGTATGCCTCTGCGGTGATAATCACTGTTTATTTTGTGTGTGAGTACATAAACATGAAGCGTTCAGACAGAAACGGTATGTTGTTGCCAATAATAATTGTATATTGGAGTACAAATATTGTTAAATCAGGGAAAATCAACATAAAGTCAAGATTCGCTTATCAATACTCTTAGTTGAATTTTGTAGTAAATAACCGTCAGACAAGATTATTTTACGACCTACAGGTCGCCCATTTTCATTAAGTGTAGCACGTTTTCACACTCACAAGCAAATCCTAGAAGTATTCATAATCACAGCTGTGAGATTCTCTGAGAGCATTGGTAAATAACTCCTAGGAAGTTTTTACAACTGTGAGCAATTTGGGAGGTGCGAGTGCTTGGTTGTGAAAAATCATAAGGACTGTGATATATACCGACCCAGCGCAATAGTATTGGGTAAGTTTCGTTTCGTTTTTTGAAGGCTGCAACATGCTTGCATGCGTCGGCCTTTTTGGATTGGAGCGTGTAGCATTTTATGACCGGATGCCCTTCCTGATGTCTACCAATGACCCTTGGGTGGATTCGATCCTCCGACCCTACGGCCAGAGCTCTAACCCACTGAGCCACGGGTAAGTGTAGTTAGCAATTTATAGGCTAGTGTCTGGGGGTACTGGTGAGCTATCTATCTATTGCCAGACGCCTCAATCCCGAACGGGGTGGCCACAAACAAATCGCCTCCATGTCACTCTGTCCCCTGCCATTTCACTACCACGCTCCCAACTCACACACCCCTCTCTAACACTGGGAAATAATTATTACAGAATTCATAAACTATGGTATTACAACTTGAGGTTTCCAAACGTCTGAGGTTTGAATTATCGAGGTTGCACTATGGTACTGCCTACACCTTCAACTCATCAATGTGTTTGTCCTCTCTCCCTACTTCTGCCTTTCCTTCCTGTCACTTTCTATTTCTCTTGGCCACACCTCGCTGCTGCAGGACACTGTTAATCATAAGGGAACACTGGTTCACTTTGTGGGGTGGCCCTGCAAGGGGTTGTTGATTGCCTGTGGTAGCAGCAGTAACTGGTCCTTCATTTCACAATCCCATTAAACAAAACATCCCTCAACTCCCTCCCTTATCCTCCAAGGATGGTGGCATACAGAAGTCTCCTTGATTACTAGTCTTATACCTCCCTATCGTCCCACAAAGGAAAATGGTGGACTACAGGATAAGGGCCAATTCAGCCACCATGTTCATGTTGAGATAAGCCTGGGCACAAAATACAGCACTTCATGCCTGGCATAAATGAGGACTTTCTGTACACACAACTACAGTTCTTTCACTTTAACTTGGCCCAGGGTTTTCCTCTGACAGCTTAATTCACTTAGTTCAGTAGCAAAAACAAAAACAGAAATTGGCTCTACAACCTTTGCACAGCAATTGATGACTAGCATCACTAAGTTTATCTAATCCAGTATAGCTAAACACTTAGGATTAAATTACTTTAATTTTTGGTCATTAAACACCTTTCCACAACCCTTCTTCATGACTAGCAAAGGTATTTTTAGGCCAAGTTAAAGCAAAAGGAGAGAGATGGAGTTTTAACACTTTACCAATCTTCTTGGACAAATGCATTTACACACACGGCTTGATCTTGTCATCTTGTATCTTCATAAATCTTGTCAGATGTCACGTTTCCTGCAAATACAAGAACACATTAGCTGCTGTGTTTACATCTGAAGGAACTAAACCTCTACCAAACACTGAAATACTAAGCTGGGCTTACTGAGGCACCCACAACCCAAACCTGATCTACACTTACCTAATCTACCACACTATCACAACTACCCTTCAAACAGCAGCCAACTGCATAGTCTACACTCAACACCACAAGTATAAACTCTGTACCTAAACAACAAGACACAATCTGCACACACCTGCTGCCAAGGTGTATATTTCTCTCTGAAACTCAATGTGAAACGTTTATTACAGTGGCTCCTTACAGCCAAAATTGATAACTGCTTAATAATCAGCTGATGCAACAGCTGACATATCTAATCAACATTTCAAGCTGAACAACTTTGTATTTCCTACATTGCCACACTGCCTCCCTAAAGTCAACTTAAAATGCACCCAATAATCAGCTTAAGCAACAGCTGACATGATACATCAACACAATTTCAGGCTAAGCAGCTTTGTATTTCATAAGAAAATCACTCTCAGCTCTCCAAGAGCAGATATTTAAACTTTCCTTGAAGAGAGAAAAAAAAAAAAACCACTCCAAGACCTGCTGGCTTTGCCACAGGTGAACAGACCCAGTAATATTTCATAGCACATCCACCTAAACCCACTGGGCCACCAGGCATCTACAGTAAATACAGTAGCAACATCAGCCTAACAGATTATAAACATCAGCCAACAGCACCTTAACATTTTTCAAGACAGCAAAAACTGTCACCACTGCTAATACACTTAAGATAATTCACCACACTCCCAGTCTACTTTTTTATCCATCTATATCTATCTATCCATCCATTCATCTATGTCTATTGAAGTAATTCTGGAGACTATTTCAAAGTTTGCATTCCATGAGTAAGCTAGAACAGTTAAAAAATTCTTCCCGAACAAGAAATGAACAAAGTCAATAATGATTCAGTGAAGTACGCCTGACCACTGCATTTACGAGCTTATAACCGGCGGCAGGAAGGACTAGTGAACCAGCACCAAGTCACACTGGCTACATGGCACCAAGACTGGCACGGAAGCAGCTTTGGCCATGAAGACGCTTGGGGATGAAACAGTCTGGTGTTACAGCACAGGGAGGAAGGCAGGATGGGGCCGTGTTAATGGCAGGTCCTTAAATTGTCCATGTCATAATACCAGTGTCCAGCCTGAGAGGAGTAGGGGGAAACTAAAGGCCAAAAGAATTAAGGAAATATCAAGAAGAGGTGGGAGAGTAGAGGAGAGGACAGTAATGAGGGAAAGGTTAGACAAAAAGGTTCCTTAGTTGTCCCTTACAACAAGCAGGGATACTGGCCAAGTGTCCAGTCCCCCCATCCCCAGGGTAAGTCACTGGCAGTAGGACACCACTATTTAGTCAATGGTTAAAGGGAAACAGTCCCTGGCTGATGGAAAAACAGTCATAGATTAATTCAACCTCCCGAACTTCCCAAGCACCTCTTCCTTAGTGATTCATTTTTGTTTTTATTCTGGCCACCACCAGGCATTTTACAACTCAGGGAGGACTTACAGCTCTGATGGGGTTAATAAGGCAATATCTTCCAATTCAAAAAGTACAGGATTAACAGAAACTGGAAATAGTGCTATCGTATTGTTTATAAAGGCTCCAACGTGCCTGAATGCGTCGGCCTTCGAAACCTAATGGCAGCTCTCCACACTGCTCCATCTCTGGCAGCCTCCCTATTCAGTCCTTTATCCCTGAGGTCACACCCCATGACCTCACCCCAGGTCTTTTTCAGTCTGCCTCTCACAACCCTACACTGCCATTTATCACCTTCCGCATCTAACTGTCGTTCTCCATCAAAAATAAAATCAAGGCATTTGAGAGAACAAGTACCAATGGAACTTGGAAATGCAAAAATCTGCATATAAGACATGGCTGATTTCCCTACATAAATAGCTAAGGAAGAGGTGCTAGGGAGCTTCCTTTTGAATGCAGGTGTCTCCAACCGATTTAGGTTTAACCCCTAAAATAAATCGTTACAGCAGAATGTAAGGCAGCTTCCTGTTGTGTTAATTCACTCCTGGCCACACCCAATGGTTTTATCCAGCTCTGGGGATATTTTCTTTAGTGAAGGGGTAATACTGGCTGTCTGATTTCTGCTGCAACTCTCCAAACACTAATAAAATTATATATGGAAAAGTTAAGAATGAAACTCAAGGCCCAAGGGGTGGCAATGATCACTTCCTGGGATATCGTTAGCATTTTTTTTCATTCATTCATTATCCAATCCTATGTCACCCCACAGAGGAGAGTAGAAGCCCAGGGCTAGGCAAGTTGATCCTGACATTTAAGATGAGAGTGACCTGCCTCACTAATCCCTGAATGGAATTACGTGAACAATAAACCCCAACCACCCCTTGGATATAAACCTTCACTGGCTCAATCCAATTGCAGCGTAGTAAATGGTTTCCTGGTGTACAGGAAATCATTTGGCTTGTCACTCAGTGTAGAGTCACCCACAGGCAGAAGGAAGAGGAAAGAATGAAGGAAAGAAAGAAGAGGGAGTGTAAAGTCACCCACAGGCAGAAGGAAGACGAAAGAATGAAGGAGAGAAAGACAGAAGAGGATTGAAGGAAAGAAGGATGGAGGAGAGGAAAGAGCAGACACCCAAGAGCAGCACTACATCGAGTGAGTGGATGGTGGGTGCCTCCACCTACCACTAAATAATAATAAAAATAATAAATCCTCATCATCTTGCACTTTTCCCAGTTAATTTTGTATGATACTGTATGAGCAAGATGTGACAGTATTAAATGTGGTATCAGTCACATATACCCTTTTCACTACTCTATTCCTATACATTTTCTCCACATAACCATACCATCCAAGCAAACACCCTTCAAGTCTTACTAGTGACAGACTTCCTTACTTCAAGCTTTTCACAAATCACATTATTTTTTTATCCTATCCATTCTACAAACTCCACACACACATTCCTCTCTAATCCCATTTCCACAATTCTAACTTCCAACTTTAAGTTCTCATGCCAAACTTTACAATAATAATAATGATAATAATAGTAGTTAGCACTGTCAATTAACTGGTACACACCTACTGCAAGTAATTCCAATTAGCAAAAGCCAGTACCATAGCAAGATTTACAGAAAACTATACAAGATGTACCAAACACTCCACTGGGTCCATCAATGGTTATTTCAACAGCCTGGCACCTAAGTGGGTAAGTATAACATTGTTAAAGGTACTCATCTTTTTAGTATCCAGCCAAGTTGCTCCCCTACAGCACAGGTGGTGGTGGTGGTGGTGGTGGAGAATGTCTACCACCACACAACGTAACAGCAGGGGCGGCCTCCTCTGCTATCAAGCTGCCCTCATACAACTGCCCTGAAGTCCAAATATCCTTCACAATTCAACCCATAAACTACAACAACAGTAAACAGTAACACTAGTTAACTCTTGTGCTGAAGGACATAATTGAAGGCTGTATCAAACCATCCAATTCAAGGACTATCAGTTCTTGCCATACAGCTGTGTACCGGTACCTCTCTCTCAAAAGGAGAATGGTGGGCTGCAGAAGGGCAATTTCAGCCTCAAGTCCCCCAGAACTAAGTTAAGGGCTCTACTCTAGTAAATAAGTTTCTCAGTGAAATACGTTAACACCCATATCTGCCTGGTAGCCAATGCATTTCTTCCTATACAGTATAATGTTACTTCCCTATTAGGAACAATCTTCATTTTCCTTCATCTGATCTTTTCCGCCTAATGATGGGGTGAGGAAGGGCAGGAAGCAAGGGCACAAATAATACAGGATGCACTTAAATTTATAACTCAATCTACCTCTCCTTATCACAACACCAATACACTCCAGTTCCATCCTTCCTCCCAAACCATCTCAATCTACCCCTCCTCATCACACCACCAATACATTCCAGTTCCATTCTTCCTCCCAAATCATCTCAATCTACCCCTCCTCATCACAACACCAATACACTCCAGTCCCATCCTTCCTCCCAAACCATCTCAATCTACCCCTCCTCATCACACCACCAATACACTCCAGTCCCATCCTTCCTCCCAAACCATCTCAATCTACCCCTCCTCATCACAACACCAATACACTCCAGTCAGATCCTTCCTCCCAAACCATCTCAATCTACCCCTTCCTCTCAACTCTACCCTCAATCCTCAACATTCACACCTCTCTCCCTCTGAACCCAGTTGGCATCCTCCATTCTCTCCACATGCCCAGTGCAATGGACATTAAAGGTCTACAATCACCTGTGTTGACATACTTTACCAATGCCTTCACCCACACTGGACACATCTGTTAGGACATAAGGTATCATCTATTCCCTAATCTTTCTGGCACAGTCTACTGTATAATCTGTTAACTTCCTCCAACATCTGTATCTAAATGACTTGTTAATTATGCTATTTAAGAAGGCCTATGGCAAAGGTGTACAGGCAAGGTAATGTCAATCTGGCATTAAGCTGTATCAAACTACAAAAGGACAAAAATCTATACCAATTTAAAGCTAAAATTGGTGCCTCATCTCAATTACTTAACCATGAAAATAATCATACCACTTAGCTATACTGTAGTCTGTCCTTCACCTGATGGAACTGGTCTATTCTCACAACTTTAGTACTTAAGTGACTACAGTTTCATTAATTTTACAGTTATGGAGGTAGTAATGAGTGTCCTTGGTTACCAGGCCTTTTCACTGGACATTACCACTGCCACATCAACAGGAAAGTCAGTTAATTATCTATTCTATCTACTGCCAGACACCTTAACCTGTAAGGTGTGGCCACAAATTTCCTCCACACTGCCCTGTCCTCTGCCATTTAGTTGCCCTCCCTCCAGCTCACCCCCCACTCTCATCCCTCAATCCCTCCAGCTCACACCCCCTCTCTCATCCCTCAATCCCTCCAGCTCACACCCCCTCTCTCATCCCTCCAATGCACACTCCCCTCTACCACATACTCACATCCTTCCCTCCCATATCTACTCATATCTTAAGCCAATCCCTCCAACTTACACCCCCTCCCATCTCTCCACTCCGTCCCTCCATCTCATCCTTGGCTACAGTGTAGGAATGAGTGTCCTTGCTCAATTCAGCCCTCCATAATTACCTGCCTACACTAACAGACAGACAGGAGTGACAAGACACAAGACAGACACACAAGAGACAAGACAGAAGAGAGAGCAGAGAAAGACAGGAGACAGGAAAGAGACAGGAGACAGGAAAGAGGCAGGAGATAGACCGGAGACAGGAAAGAGACAGGAGATAGACAGGAGACAGGAAAGTGACAGGAGACAGTACTATACTTGCAATGAACAGACATACACCACTATCCACACAGTCAAGGCTCTGCTGCTGCTTCAAGTCCTCCAGGCAGTCTCCCATCACTCCTCGTGCAATGGAATCAGGCTGCCATCTCTCTGGAACCAGGCTATCGATACTCCATCCACACCCACAGGAACCCCGTGCCACCACAGTACCGCTGCAATGATTGTACAAATATAGTACAAATTATTAACACTTAGAGTAGAGAGTTATACAATAGATAACACTACTACTTCTACCTTCTACTTGGCCAACATTTTGCCTTATGCATTCCATCTCACACAGTTCAGTGGCAGAACAAGCTAATGCTATAGGCAGATATCCTTTCCACGGTCATCAGTATGGAATGAGTCTCCTTGATTACTAGCCAAAAATTACCATCTGAATCTGACTACACTTGGCCATCAGCTACTGAAAATGAATTAGGGATCTTTACATAGTCTCTGTATGGAGTGTGAGCCTTAGTCAGGGAATGAGTACCCTTGGTTACTAGTCAAAATAACTCCCAATCTGACTACACTTGGCCATTAATTGCTAAAAGGTTTGGGATCGTGATTTCTGCATGGAATTTTAGCCTGAGTTAATCAATGAGTCCCCTTGGTTACTTGTCAAAATTACCTTTCCAATCTGACTACACTTGGCTGGATGAATCACTCTTGCGTGATAATCAAAGACGGAAAATAAAACCCACACTTGAAGACAAAGAATATATGTACCAAACAGTTTCGGTGGACACTGCCACCATCTTCAGTGGTCAAGATGGAGAGAGGGAATGACATATTGACAGTACAAGGAATCCATTTTATGCATGTGTGTGTGTGGGAGGGAGGGGTAAAGGTGAGGTGTGATGGGGTGGATTGTAAGCGGGGATTTCCCAAGAGTGAAAGGGGGAGACACCACCAGACAGGTCAGGTGTAATTCCTGTCTGGCCTCACCTGTGTCGGTGCAGGAAGGGGCATTTCCACCAGGGACCTCATTATAGGATCTAGCTTGTACATGCCTTCACTAAGGTTGAATTTCTCGTATTTTTGGATACACATGCCTCCAATAATCTTTCGTTTCCGAAAGTCTTGACTTTTATACAGTAGATGACTACCTTGCCAGTCAATTCTGTGGTTGGCTTCACAAACATGATTAAATATTGAATTGTTTAAATTACATGTTTTTATGGCATACTTATGTTCCTTAATTCGTGTTTCTAAACTTCAACCTTTGCAAGGAATTTTATATATGCCTGCTTCTGAGTATGATGTACATTTGTTCTTTACTAACATTGATCTGATGGTGGAAGTATACCTAAATGCTATATTTACATCACTGCTGTAACCTGTTAACTTTAACATATTCAAGTCTGCAACATAAGGCAAAGTGAGGAAGCGTTTCTTTACTGTGGAGGGGTTTTTAGGTATGCAGAAAGATTGCCTAGCTTTAAGGTATGCTTTTTTAATGAACCATTTGGGATACCTTAAGTTTTGGAAGATTTCCCAAATGAGATTATTTTCTTCTTGTATGTGTTCTGGACTGCAAATTCTAAGGGCTCTAAGGAACATTGATGAGATAGACAGACAATTTTGTGGCAGACTGGTGACACGAAAAGTAATGAATGAACTAAGTTACAACTGGTTGGTTTCCTATACACCTTAAAGCTAAGTGAATGATTTTTCTTCATCACTAGTACATCAAGAAAAGGAAGAACACCCTCATTCTCCCACTAAACTTTAAATTTAATGGAGGAGCAAGATTATTTAGGTGAGAAAAACTCATCAAAATTATCAAGTGCTGAAGGCCAAAATGAAAATGTCATCAATATAACAAAACCAAATGAGTTGAGGGGGAGAAACTCCCGGCAGTAGTTCCATTTCAAAATACTCATATAAATTGCTTAAAATGAGTGACAATGGAGAACCCATACCCATACCAAAATGTTGCATGTAGAAGTTGTTGTTGAATGAGAAAGCATTCAATGTCACACAAAGTTTTACGAGTTCTATGAAACAGTCAGCTGGCATACCCAAGTCAAAGTCACATTTTAGCTAGAAATTCCAAAACATCATTAATGGGAACTATGGTAAACAATTAATCAACATCGAAGCTAACCATTTTACCGGAGAAAAAGTCAAGTGATTTAATTTTCTATAAAATCTGAGGAGTTCTACGTGTGCTGAGGATACTGTACCTACTACAGGGGCTAGTTTATTGGCAATAAACTGTGATAATTTATAGGTAAAACACCCACACTGAAAGCATGTGTATCCAAAAATATGAGAATTTCAACCTTAGTGAAGGCATGTACAGTCACGCTCCATAATTTAGACCCACCCCGAGCCAAGCCCAGAGCTGAGGAAGGCAGTAGCCACGGCTCTTAAACAAACACGTTTACTAGCCCCCCCCCTCCCCCACTCAACCCCTCCTCCCTCTCGCATCCAACATTCATTCTCCACCTTACTGCATTCCTTTCCACCCTCACCTCTTATGAAACAATCATTTACTGAAGAGGACAATGCTGGATGGTATTAGACAGTAAATTTTGGAAAACATAGGGCATAAAAAAAGGTAAGACCTGAATACTGTATATTATTTCTCTTAAATAAATGCATTTGTTTAAGAGCCCTGGCTACTGCCTCCCTCAGCTCTGGGCTTGGATAGGGGTGGGTCTAAATTAGGGAGCGTGACTGTACAAGCTAGGTCCTATAATGAGGTCCCTGGTGGTAATGTCCCTTCCCGCACCGACACAGGTGGGGTCAGACAGGAATTACACCTGACCCCCCTTTCACTCTTGGGAAATCCCCACTTACAATCCACCCCATCCCACCTCACCTTTACCCCTCACTTCCACACACACACACGCATAAAATGGAGCCCTTGTACTGTCAAAATGTCATTCCCTCTCTCTATCTTGACCACTGAAGATGGTGGCAGTGTCCACCGAAACTGTTTGGTACATATATTCTTTG
>JAGKTI010038589.1:0-10697 GCA_018397915.1 Birgus latro | reverse complement strand
GGTATTTTGTGGGTTCATTCGAAAATTGCCATTAAATGTTTTCAAATGTCTGGTGGCTTGATCATGCTGTGTTCCACGTGTTACAAACGTAACAGATTACCACGTAGTTATATTTTCGGTTCATTATAAAATTATGAAACTGATGGAAGTATATGGAAATTACATTTAAGTAAATTGTCCCCTCCTTCCCCCACCTTCAGACCCCCAACAGCTCCAACCCCTCCTCTCCCCCATCCCCCTCCACCCTCACCATCACACACCTTGCGGTGTGCCATCTGTTGGCAGATAATATTATATGCACGTTGTCTACAGTTAATATTCTCGAGTCTATGGATATCGCAGGTCTCGGTAAGGCGGGCGAGGCGACAGGACTTTTGCCGCCGGGTGTACAGTGAGATTGGATGGGGAGGATATGGAGACTATGAGTGCAATTAAGTACTTGGGTAGTGTTGATGAGTAAGGATGGAAGTTTAGAGAGTGAAGTGCTTGAAAGGTTGCAGCAGGGAAGAAAGGTTGCTGGTTCCTTGAAAGCAGTGATAAGGAACAGAAAGTGAGCGTGGAAGTGAAAAAGCTGCTATATGATAGTATTGTGATACCAACTCTAACGTATGGAAGTGAAGCTTGAACCCTGTTGGAGGGACAGAAGTCAAGAGTGAGAGCAGTGGAAATGAGTTATTTAAGAGGAGCATGTGGAGTCACATGGGGAGACAGACTGACAAATGACGAAGCGAAGGAGCGTTGTGGATGTGGATGTGATAGGAAGTGTCAGGAGAAACACATTAAGGTTGGGCATGTGGAGAGAATGAAGAGTGGGAGACTGACGAGGAGAGTGTATGTGAGTGAGGTGGAAGGGGGAGAGGGAGGGGGAGGCCAAGGATGAGGTGGAGGGATGGAGTGGAAAGGTATGTGACAGAGGGGGGTGTGAGCTGAGAGCAGGACAGTGAAATGGCAGGGGACGGAGCGACATGGAGGCTATTTGTTTGTGGCCACCCCGTACAGGATTAAGGCGTCTGGCAATAGAAAGATAGAAGTAAACTTGAAAATATGTAAGTAATGCAGTATGCCTACTACTGTACTGCAGAAGAGGGGGAGCGGGAAGGGGGGCGGAGTCGGAGTCGGAGTCGGACTTGCAACCTTAAAATTTCATGGAGTCGGAGTCGGAGTCAGAATCGGAGTCGAGACGCAACCTTAAAATTTCCTGGAGTCAGGGTTGGAGTCGGAGTTGGAATTTTTAAAATCTGACTTCACACCCCTGGTTTCATGGTTAGCGATGGCCTTCAAATATTCCCAAATTATGGTTTTCGTGTGAAAACTCCATCAGCGACGAGAAAACGTAAACAAACCGCGCGCACAGAAAGCGATCATCACTTGTTTGCCGCCTTTGCCACAGAAGAGATGCAGCAAAGCATGGATGTGTTGTGTGGAGAGGCGAAAGTAGCAGCGGAAGAGGAGGATGGAGGTGCCAGAGGTGGCGGGGATCAGTAGCCTCACCACCTTCCTCGGAAATTACACTCCCATCCCTTTAATTAACCCCTAAAAGGTGGTCAACGTTCCAGAACATCTGTCAAGGAAAAGGCAGTCGACGTTCCAGAACGCATTTCTATTCCACGGCCTATTATATACCAGCAGTGTGGTGTGGGTCTCTGTACCGATTGCTTCACAAAATACTACACACTGAAGACACATTAGTGTTAACAGTTGTGGTAATATGAACAGTTGTACATAATATATACATACATAAAATTATAACTGTAGAGACATATGATAAAAAAGATTTTGCATAAATATAGTACACAGTGTTCAAATCGCACCAACACGATACAGAGCAATGTACATAATGTAAAAATAAAATATTTTAGTCTACTGTTACATATAAGAGCAGTAAACAAGACTCTCTGCCTGCCTGCTCACAGTCGCATGTCACTGAGAGTGACCTTGACACGCCACCTCCCCTCTCACTCACCTCTCACCACCACCCAGCCCGTGTGCAGTTTGAAGTGGGTAACATCAAGTTCTTTGTTTTTTCAGCTGTTCTGATCCATTTTTGCATGTTGTGCCTGATTTAATAACACTTCATTTTTTTTCTAAAATATCCCTCCCTACATGAGTGTACAACTAGAAATTAGCCCGCCATTTTATGGTCAAGCACCTCACTCCAGCCCTCTAAGTGAGTTTCTTTGCCTATTATGTACTTAGTATTAATACTAGTCTCTTCAGGTGTGATCAGTAAATTTTACATTGTATAATAGGTTTTAGGGGGAGGTGGCATGGTGTCGGGAAGCCGACAAGCATCCCCTCAGGCAGGTGTGAGCAGACACGCAGCTGTTGCAGGTGTGGAAGCAAATACACCTGCTGAACGTGAGTTTAGAGTGGAATACGGACAGAGGAGAAAGAGTAGAGATTTCGATGTCGATTCTGTGTATAGCTGTGGGCAATAAATATAGGGAGGTGGAATAAGGAAGGGAGGTTGAGAGGAAGAAATAAATGGAAGGAGGAGAAGAGATAGAGGGAGGAATAATGGTGGTGTTGGTTAGTTGTTTATATAGAAAAGTGTTGGCTAGGCAGTTCAGACCGTGAGAGCGTGAGCTGACTACGAGACTTTGCGGTGTGGGAACCGAGCTGACGCGGCGATTCTGCTGGGACCTCTACGGTGGATGACGCGGGTGGTGTGTGGATGAGGGCGGTGGATGAGTGGGTGAGGCCATCACCCACCTCGCAACCATGTGACCTGCTGGTGAACATCGGCAACCCTTGAGGCCAGAAAGGGGTACGGACCTCATTTGAGACAGGAGGGTAGAACAGAGCCGTGTGTGACATCGTGGCGGGAGGACGCAGCCTGACGTAGCCTGGGGCGGAGAGACGTTGCTGTGTAGCCGAGAGTGAGAGTTCCAGAGACGACATGAGAGCACTTCTTTTAGTAGCGAGTAAAAGTACATGCTTGTGGTAATCGCGGGTACAAACTGGCTAACAGTGCTATTATATTTGTCTGTCGTCTGGGACTAGTAAAAAGGACTCCTAGTTAGAAACGGAAGGAGCAAAGTTTTAAATGTTTAAATGTGCTTTTCTTGTACTAATGTAATAGCGTGGCTTTATATATACGAGTGACTGAAGAGAGTGCTTTGTTTGTGACAGCACTGGAAACTATTATGGGATTATATATATAAAATGCTTTTAAGCATAGAACTTTTATAAGGGTTTTGATTTATTAATATAGTGTTAGTAATAAAGTGAATTGAGTGTAGATGTCTTAGTGCGGTTTTTAAGCACGGAACTTTATATGAAGTGAAACGAGGTGGGAAATACCTCAGACTATTGTGTAAATATATTTTTTGTAATTAAAGCCTAGAAAAGCCATATCATTCTTTCATTTCTTCCAGTTCCCAGTTCTAAGTACATGTGTGTAGTGGCGTGTAGTGAAGCCACAAGTCGCGCGTTGCCGGTGTCGGGGCGATTCCACGCTACCTCAGTATTAAATACGGGAGGATAATATTCCCGAGATAAATATCATATCGACACCTAGGCAGCGGTGCGACAATGGGACCCAGAACCAATTCGCCTATTTCCCATAGGATCAATGACCTAACTTTAGCAGTTTCATGGTTCGCTGTACTCATGGAAACAATTAGGTGCGAAACTTGAGGCATTACTGTAACACCAGTATGCCAATCCTGGGTGAGACAGCACTAGCATGTATTTAATATGGATGATGGGTGTTAGCACCAAAATGGTGACATGTGGAGTTTATGGTATGTAAGAGGACTACTGGGCCTTTGGAACAGGTTGTGCCCAGACACACACACACACACACACACACACACACACACACACAAAGGATGAGGGTCTGAACTCGTTTTTAACCTGCTAGTTGATGTACTGGCTTTCTTGGCTATGTATTGTGAAGTGCATCTATTAAGAAAAATACCAAAAAATACTTGAAGATGGTTAGATCTGTGATTAAGAGCCAGAATTTTGTGAAGCTGAACTGTGAGTGAGTTAATGTCTGCCTGTTTCACAAGGCATGCTGTTGATACTTCTCTCTCATTCATGATTTCTCCTTCCTTGCACTGTGGACCCCACCTCATGCCATTTTAGGCAGGATGGTGTTGTTGTTGTTGTTGTTGTTGTTGGTGGCGGTGGTGAACATTCTAATGTCTTTAGATTCCAGAAAACTATGGCTTACCCAAGTCTCGAGGACGTGAGATTTTAAGAGTGACGGTATCGCCTGAGTTCTGAAGCATCAGTATAGCTTCACTCAGTGGCCGGCCTCTTAGGGATGCCCCATTGATTCCTAACAGACGATCACCAATGTGGATTGCACCTGTACGGTCAGCAAGCCCACCTGCATAGGAAGATGATCATTAAATAAGAAAATCACAATCAGTCAGCATAACCTAATCAGTACAAGAGGTATGGGGGTAGCAAGATTAAACTAACAAAAAGGTGTTGCTGAACTGACATGTACACACCTGCGGCCCCTGCAGGTTAACCCAGTCATAGTTCGGCATTGAAGATGGGGATATAGTCCAGTTTTACCAAGTTAACTTCTTCAGAATGTTATTTCTTTTTTTAACATTTTACCACAACACAATTGCAATTGCATTCAGATTAACAGTGCAAAATGGAGATCAGTCACAAGCCTTCCAAACACTCAAAACAGCTCTTTTAAATGTCCCAGTTTTAGCATTTGCCGATTATACAAAACCCTTTCTTCTATGCACAGATGCCTCAGGCGCAGGACTTGGTGCAGTTTTGATGCAACAAGATCAAGCATCAAGGAAGCGTGTAATAGCATATGCTAGTCGCGCCCTTACGTCCACTGAACGTAATTACAGTGTCACAGATCTGGAAACTTTAGCAGTGGTCTGGTCCTTGAAACATTTCAGAGATATAGTATATGGTTACCCAGTGCATATCCAGACAGACCACCTCCCTCTATGTGATTTGTTCAAAGGATGAAACCTCACAGGTAGGCTAGCTAGATGGTCAGTCACCATCCAGGACTTCACTCCCACTTTTCAGTATGTCCCAGGAAAATCGAATGTAGCCGCAGACGAATTCTCAAGCAATGTACAGCGGCTGTCATATCACTACAGCCAAATGAAACTGAGAACGTCACACTAACACCCGAGCTTGTTCAAAATTCTGGAATCGGGAGATTCCTCGACCTTTCTACTCTGCCAGTACCAATAGATGAGTTCATGCTAAAGGATGATATCTTATACAGAAAAACATTACTTACAGGGAAAGACTTGTCGAATAGAGAAGTACATCAACTCTTCCCTACTGATCTAATATCTGCGGTCCTTCACATAGTTCATGATACACCTCATGCATCCCATCCGAGTAAAGACTGATGCTTGCGACAAGCACGTCTCGGATACTATTGGCCAACCATGCGCCGTGATATTAATGCACACTGTGACTCTTGTATTCCGTGCGACCGCCACAAAGGATCAACCGGGTTACCTGCACCGCCCGTGGGAAACAGTCTCCATTGACCTTTTTAAACTCCCTCTTACAGAATCATCTGCTGAGTATTTGATTGTAGCAGACGACCACTTCTCGCTTACTGTGTCCTAGTGCCCCTCTCAGGTAAGACCACGAAGAGGGTTGCATGTGCCTTCGTAGACCATGTAATTTGCCCATTCACTACCCCACGTACCATAATCACTGATAATGGCACTGAGTTTAACAATAGTCTCCTGGATAAAATCTGTCACTAGTACAAAATCAATAAATGCAATGTCGTTCCTAACCATCCAGCTTCCAATGGCCTTGTAGAGCACCATAATAGAAAAATTTTAGAGTGCCTCAGATATCTAAGCTCCCATAGTCCGTCCTTGGATGAATGGATATTCCATGTTGCATCCTCCATCAATAGTTCCATCTAGGCATCAATTGGCGAGTGTTCCTTCTTTGTCTTATTTGGATTCGATAAAGACGTACCCTATTCCCTTTTATCCTCAAAGCCAGACCGCATCTACAACATGGATGACTATGTGAAAGTGAAAATGGAGAACTTCGATCCAGACAATCCATCAGTACGTCAAAGCGAATCTGGCTTCATCTCAGGAGGACACGTTGCAGCGCCAGCATAAATCTGCCTCGCCTATCAGTATCAGCATTGGAGATCTAGTCTTTGCTGGTTCCTTTACGTGCACCTCAAAATTGGATGACAAATTTACAGGCCCCCACTGCGTGATCACTCAACAGGGTAACAAATTTCACATACAAGAATTATCAACTAAACATACCAAATGGGTACATGCAGACGACCTAAAGCGTGCACCACAAGGACTGGTGTTGGAAGAGTCACTTGCACAACCTACCGCTACTTTTCCTTCTCCACCAATCCCTCAGTCTGACCCTTCTCCTCATTCATCAACCAATCAATATCGATCCAAGCAGAGTTCCGCTCATCAACATCTCCATGATCTCTCCCTACTTACCCTTATTTTCTAAGTACGATGTTAGCGGTCTACCCGCTGGCAGTGCTGACCCTCCTAGGGTCCGGGTTGGGTGAGGACGATGGTGGAGTACGTCCTGGGGCCTTGGTCGGCTCGGGAGGCGAGGTAATGGTGATCCAGGATGTAGTCTCCCTGCGCTACGATCTTGCGCCCCTGGCCGACGTAGCCATCATCCTCCCTTGCTTCGCACGCCAGTTGGACAAAATCCAGACTCACCTCTCAGCCATCAAGGGGAAACGCAACCCGGATCAGTTTTGGTACCATCTTTATCTCCCAATCTCTTGGCAGTTGCAATACATCACCGACATATTCTCTCAGCTCAATGAGACACTTTCCATTCAGACACCCATAGGTCGTTCTCGTGTGATACGAGGTCTCTTTGACTTAGGAGGTGAAATTCTTAGTGGCTCATTTGGCTTGTCTACAGCTCGTGACCTTTCTGGCTTCAAATCTGACCTAGCTCACTTAGCCTCGGCCCTAGATTCTCAAGGCCGAGTCATACAGGTCCAACACACTATGTTACAGAGGATTACAGCCCACCTAAATGAAGTAACTTACACTCTGAACATCTTCACCGAAATCTTAAAACAACAACTTTCCAATCTTATCGTTATTTCTCATATCCTCTATCTCAAACCAAACATAAATAATCTCCAGCTAGCCATCGACTCTCTTCTTTCTCATCTCTACCTTGGTTCGTATCCTAGTCGATGCTGTTGATGGACGTGTCACTGCAGACTTAGTACCTATCTCTGCTCTTCGTTCTGTACAGGAATGGGCTCACTCTACATTTGATTTGTCCCCAGTGCTTTCCTGCTCCTCTGTAGAATTCCACTATCCAGTTCTCGAGGCCTCTTTTCTCACCAAATATGTCGTCGTTCATATTCCTCTACGTTCTACCATCACTTTCAACCTCTTCCAGATTATTCCCTTTCCATTCCGGTACAACAACTCCTTATTACAAGCCTCTATTCCTTCAGAATATTTTCTCCTCTCCCATGATCATCTCTCCTTTTCCATCCTCTCTTACACAGACCTCGAGAAATGTTCCTTTCTTACCCCTACGTCTCATCTTTGTGCTGCTCACTTTCTGGCTGTTTTCTCTAGCAACGCTGTACGCTGTGAGTCTGCCTTAGTTCGCAGTCATTCCATACACTCTGCCTGTTCCTTTGTCCCGGCTCCAGAACTTTCAGTCCATCGTGCTCACCTCAACCACGTCCAATACTTCTTCTTCACTGTCCCCATCTCCGTCACCATCATGTGTTCTGGTTCTTCTGTTCGTTCAGTACCTGCTAGTGTCTCTATAAAGCACCAGACTATTGTACAGTCAAATCAGAGTCAGTCATCACTTACGCCACACGTTACAACTAAGCAGTCCGCAAACACTCTTATGACATCTTCCAACCAATCGACATGACTTCTGCCCTACCATATGATAACTTTTCCATCACCTGCGCAGACTTGCGTATGCTAACATTTTTTAACGACAGTGACTTCTTTATGGATCAGTTTTATCTTGCCTTCAGCCGTTCGTGGGTACATTCAACTGTTGTGTTTCCCCCAGTGGCCATCTCTTTCTTAGGATTCATTCTCATGGTCTGTGCAGTGCACTGTTGTGTCAGGAAGATGGAACGCAGACTGCACGAAATCAGAATCGCAACAGGAGCATTGCAGCCTCCATAGGACGTCGAAGCTGGCCATACTTAGTGCCCTCACATTTAGTGACTACAGCGCACACTGAATCAGATAACATCTGTGGACTGAAAAATTAGCCTAAACAAATGAAGGAATTACAGGGACAAATGAAAATGTACACTACCTACACTGAAACAGTAAATGAAATACAATTAGAAAAGTATAATACTAATGAACGAGAGCACAGACAATTATCACCCTAGTATGAAAAATATTTATAAAGGAACTAAAAAAGCGTATAAATAACAAGGACCATTACTCATTTGTGACATTATGGATGCTATGAAATTTTGACTCACCGAAAGAATCAGAGTTTCAGAGAGTAGGCTGCCACCACCCAGCGCATGCTGGGAAATTATTCCACCAGGAAAGAAAGATGAAGACTTCTGGGGCCTTGCGAATAAGAAAACTAGGGTAGTGTGTTCTTTTAAAGGGGCGCGTGAGTAATAAGATATTAGCACACCTTGCGGGCCACTCAACCTCACGATTAATTCTCCTTGGGGAATAGTTAAGACTTAAACTCAGTGAAAACTTAACCTAATATTTACTAATTCTAAACATACAATAAAAAGAAACAACGAGATAATTAGATCAAACCAAACATAGATCACTTTACAGACTATGAACTACTAGGAACTGAAAGATAAATTTTCCTTCGCACTGAGATTATCACAGGGCAGACTAAATACAATAAGGGTCAACAATCTCAAGACTATAAATCACCACAGCTGAATAAATTTTCGGGATGATATATCACACTAATATATTGTATATAGTGTTCTTCACAGGTGGGTATATACTCAATATTATATTTTCACACACCAATTTATAATCTTCGCCACTGAACCAACACTCCTAAATGGCACTGATACACTAAGTTTGGTCCCATCTGGGTATATGAATCTCACCTCCCAACCTAATATTTAAAATAACACTATCGTGTCACGGTCTCAAACGGACTTGTCAGACAAACCCACCGAGGCATTTCCTCCACAAAACACTCTCCCAAGTTTGGAATATACACACCAACTCAAAGGTTATTTATAAATTGACCCCACATTAAAAAAAAGAAAAGAACGATACAATAGGCTCAATACTTAAGGTGGATGAATAATCAATGCTCTTGGGGAAAAAACAAATACATGTGAATACAAAACCCTATCAAGCTAAACACATCACACAAAAGGGATAGAATATTCTAGTGGACCAGCCAATTCCACGTTCGAATTACGTGTAACAGAAAAGGGTGGGGTGGGGGGGGGAGTTTCAGTGTAGCGGGCAATAGGCGAAGGGAATGCGAGCCGGTCGGCTTCATCCACTCGTTATTTTCTAACGACGTTACGATCAGCCACAATCCGTATCGATGAAAAGGAGATGAGACGGTGTTATCTAGTCAGTTCAAAAGGAGCAGGGGGGATTATCACTAATACTGATGTATATGAGAATTTACTTCACACACAGTAAGGAAGGAAGAGGGGGGGGGATATGGATTTTAAAATTACTGACCTGTATCGACGAAAAGGAGACGGCGTTAAGCCGGTCCCAGGCAACTCGTATGGTTTATATAACTCGGGTAACATTGGGAATTGACTACAGTTTCGACTGATCTCTCTGCAGCATTTCAGTTTACACCTATTAACAAGGAATATGAAAAATGTGTTCACACTCGACCCACACGGATGAGTTGGACTTACGATGCTTAAAATGTTGTAATAAGCGTATGGGATTTACAATTACACCGAAGCCTAAATAAACGAGCGCTTGAAACAAATTGTATCCATGTGTCGCAGTTGCCGGGCCTACGTGACTAAACGCGAGGGTAACGCAAATTTCGCGGTTACCCATGTCTATTATCAGCAATTAGAATTTAACTAAGGTTTAATTCACTACTACGTAGTACAAAAAGGTGATACTTCCAACTCTGACTTACAAATTTCGAATTCAAAGTACGAAGACAAATTTTCGAATTATTAATCTCTTGCTAAAATTTACGATTCTGTGCACACCGTGGGAATCGACTGCTCCGAGCACAGACATTCATTTTACATAATGGCCCTATACAGTTCCTCTATCAATAGAGTCTCACTTTCCCTATGAATATTAACAGGGATCAAACCTGAATATGGAATTTGATGATTAACTCCTACATAGTGCAGACAAAGCATATTAAAGGGTTCAAGGTTACACTTACATTACACTTATACTAACTTAAATTATACTTAAATTACCCTTAAAATTACACTTCCTTATTTCACATGGCCTTGTTCCTTCCTCCAACTCCTATAGAGCAACTTTACCTTATAACAATTATTAACCCAAGTCACTACTATATTGTTACGAAGGGGGATTTGCCAGTTACGAGGTCGAGAAGCATCTCACTGATTCTAGACATTTACCATGGCCTGGTTTCAGTACGAGTCGGAGTTGCCAGTTTGCCTGCTGTTTGGAGCGTAGTTGTTTCGTAAGTTTTGCATTAATTTTATGCTCTTCTTCTCTATAATGTTTTATTTACGTGATTGTTCGTTAAATTATTTA
>JAGKTI010038587.1:0-10698 GCA_018397915.1 Birgus latro | reverse complement strand
CATACCTTGCATCACATCACTTCATTTCACTGTACATAACAGTAAATTCCCGTGTGGTTTAGTGACGAGTCCTGGAGAATTTATTCAGTCTCAGCATACTTAGGAGTAAACAGCACCTTCCTCTCCACGTTTCGTCTGGTCTTCGAACCGAAATCAGCCATGTACTGCTGCAGTTTGTCTCGGGACTTCTTGATATCAAACAAGGTGGAGCGAGGGAGATTGAATTCACAACGAATCTGTGATGTCGGCCACCCGGCGTCCATCTTTTCCAATACCCTTCCCTCTTCTTCTCCAGAGTCAGAACCACTTTCTTCCTCTTCTCAGGTGGCAGGGCCATTATCACACACATGATGAAGGTGAAGAGCAGCATCAACCACTGTAGGAGGTAGGGTATCACCACAAAAGCAATCACTTCGGCCGCCATTGTCGGAGCTGTTCACGAGGCAGCAACTGAGTGGGAAATGGGGACCGACAGACAGGCGCCACTCGCATAAACACAGCCGATCAGCGCGCGCAGGAAATTCAACCAGACGCAGTCCAAAAAATTCGAAATTTTCCCCATTTTTTTCAATTTTTTGGGCATTTTGGGAGTTGGGCAGCCCACGATATCCGAATAGTGAGGGTGTTCGAGTATTGGACATCTGAATAATAGAGGGATTGCTGTACTAACAGGATCGATCAATCTCTTTTTTGGATTACGCTAGATGCCAAATGTGATTGATAGAGGAGCCTTTGTAAAAAAAAATGCAGACACTATGCTTCGTCTCGGTTGTGATGTATATCGATGCAAACCAATGAGAACTAAGTCCTGAGTAGGGAGGGGGGAGGATCCGGGCCCCTACCCATGGTGGGGGTGGGAGATTCCCCCACTGCCCTCTTAAACACCTTCCTCTGCCCCAATACCTTTGTTCCCTCGCCTCTGACCACCTCCTGCTCCCTCCCTCCCCCTCCCCCACCATCCTTCATCATGCCACCGTGGTTTCCCTCCCTCCCTGTCTCCCTGGGGAGGGTTATATTCCCTCTACCCACCCTCCACACCCCTCTACTCCCTCTCTGTCTGTCCTCTTTATCTTGTGGTGTCTGTTCCACATCTGTACCCCTGTACCACCCTTCCGGGCCTCTTCCCGCTCCATACTCACCCCCTACTCCCTGTAATATGCCATCCACTCTCTCCCCTCCCCACCTAGAGTATTATATGTCATTGTTATTATTCATGTTGAGTCTTTTCATACAGTACCAGATTATTTGTGTAATTGCATACACCGATGCACGAAACATAGAATGTATGTTTTTTCATGTATGTTTTTTATTTTGAAAGCATCACAGCAATGAGGGATGGGGTTGGAGGAGGGAACGGGGGAAGGGTGTTGGGAGTGAGTGAGGAACGTTTCGTTTCGTTTCATTTTTGAAGGCTCCAACATGCTTGCATGCAGGTCACCTAATGGCGGCTCTCCATGCTGCTCGATCTTTGGCAGCCTCCCTATTCAGTCCCTCAACCCTGAGGTCATACTTAATGACCTCGTCCCATGTCTTTCTCGGTCTACCTCTCCCCCAATATTAACACTTCTCTCCTTCTGCACCCGACAATTATTTTGCGTGCTATTGTTTGAACAAAAAATGAGCTGGAAAATTCTGAAGGGGGGTAGGGGAGGAGGAGGGGTAGCTCTAGCTTTTTTTTCATCTTGAAATTTGACAGCTCTGAAGGGAGGGGATGGAGGGAAAGGGGTAAAGGGAGAGGGTGCTTGAGTGTGAAACACCAAGAAAAAGATTTTGCATGCTTTTTTTTTTTTTTTTTTTTTTTTTTCTTCCAGCTACACAGCTATGAGGGAAGGTGGGGAGAGGAGAAGTGTTGGGGGGGAAGGGTGTTGGGAGTGAGTGAGGAACACCGACTTATTATTGTGCATGCTATTGTTTGAAAAAAAAAAATGCTGGAAAATTCTAAAGGGTGGGGGAGGGGGATAGGGGGTAGGGGGAGGGGAGGAAGAGGAGGGGTGATGGGAATGGATGAGGAAGGTCATGGGAGGGGAGGGATGAGGTGTGAGCTTATAGAAAACTTGAGTCGCCCCACCTGGAAGGATAACTTTTTTCAGCTTTGATGTGCTATAGCTCATGAACCAGTTGCTCTAAAATGCTCTGGTTTGTGGCATAAGGTGTATAAATTCAAGCTCTAAACCTTTTGCATAAAACTTTTTACTTCTGTAAGAGTTGAAAAATAGGCTCTATGTACAAGTTTTCAGGGAAGTTTGGTTGATCGAATTGTGTATCCTAGGGGTAACAACGTTCTGCTGTAGCTGGCTATCAACTTGGTATAAGCACAGTCTTGAACCCATCAAGTATTGGTCTTACAGATGTCAAGACAATCATCTGGCACACCTGGCAATGTGCTTTTTACCATTGTAAACTCATCCTGTGAATCGCTGTGATTCATGGAAGAATTTATAAAATTACTGCGCATGTGCCATTAACTTGTAAACATACGGACAAAAACGTCCGAGATAAAGTGACCTATGGGCGAAAGCATCCAAGATGAAGTGACTGCCTGAGAGCGTGGGATGGTAGAGTAGGGTTGTGTACACATACCAGTAAACCGATTCTTTCCCATAATTGTTCGCAGGGTTTTGTAGCTCACACTAACGATGTCACCGGCACCAGTATGATAAAGCGTCATTCAACACCGGTGACTATACAGGGGTTAATACAGGTAGAGTATAACACTCTCTGAGAGCAAACATTTATTGACCCCCTAAAGACGGGTGTAGAGTGCGACATATAGTATTCTCGGTCACAATGCTGTACAAAGAATGAGTGCATCGCAGATTTTGCAGGTGCGATATGGTGGGGGGATGTAGGAGAGGGTTTGTTATTGTCATCCTACACCTCCATAGAGCATGGGAAGCTGCCTCAATGCCCACACTAGTTTGAAAAATGGCAGGATTGCATATGTGGACACCTGTCCCTTTGCCATTAGCACTGTTGGAGTGCATATGCGGACACCCGTCTCTTAAGGGTTAAGAAACAACATTCCGCTCTAGGAGGCTCTCAGTTTGGTATAAACACAGCCATGAACCCAGCACAGTGACTATAACACACACACACACACACACACACACACACACACACAAAATCAAGTATTGGTTGTTACCTGATAATGCAGAAAATTTATGAATTTCATTCAGCAATTTCGAGTGGTTGGTGAGTTGGGTGTGCCTGCAGAGATTGATGAGAATGGCAGTGCTTTAGTGGACATTTGTGCTGGGAGGGGATTGGTGGTAGTTAATACCCTCTTCAGGCACAAAATGATCCATAGGTATACATGGCGAGTGGTGAGAAGCGAGGACCGGGGAATGAATGAATGGAAGGCAATGATTGACTATGTTTGTGTGGATGAAAGGATGAGAAGATGTATAATGGATGCAAGAGTATATAGAGGTTGGGGGAGTGGACTTTCTGACCACCACTTGGTGGTGGCCAGAATCAGAGTCCAAACAAGATGGAGGAAGAGAAGAAGGGAAAGACAGGAGGAAGTATGTGTTACAAGGAGGGTAGAAAAGTTACAAGAGGATGGAATAAAGGGTGAATATAGAAGGGAAGTGGAGGAGCGATTGGGTAAATATAGATTGGAGCAGATGGGGGATGTGGAGGGTGTGTGCAAGGTATTCACAGAAGAAATCTGTGCAGCATGTGAGGTGGTGTGTGGGGTGAAGAGAAGACGAAAGGGGGTTCAGGGAACAGCATGGTGGACTGAAGAGGTGAGAGAGGCTGTGGCACAAAAGAAGAAAGCATATAATGAGTGGATGAGGAACAGGGGCAACCAAGAAGCTGAGAGACAGATGAGAGAGTTATATGTAGTGAGGAGGAGAGAGATGAAAAGATTAGTAAGAAGAGAGTGGATGAGGAGTTTGGAAGGAATTTGAGTGCAAAGTGGAGGGAATGTAAGAAAATGTTCTGGAAGGAGGTAAAGAGAGCTAGACAGGGTGCCAACGAAGTCAGTGGGGGTGTGAAAGATAAAAATGGTAGATTACTAGTGGAGAAGGGAGAAAAAGTAAACAGATGGAGAGAACACTTCAATGAACTGTTGAACATAGAGAATGAAAGTAATGCAAGTATAAGTGGCTGGGGAATGGCAGGGAGAAGGAGGGTTGTGAGAAGAGAGGAAGAAATCACCAGGATGGAAGTGGTGGAAGCAATGAAGAAAGTTAAAATGGGGAAAGCCCCAGGAATTGATGGAGTGTGTGGTGAAATGCTGAAGCATGGGGGAGAGATAGTAATAGAATGGATGTGGAAGGTGTGCAGATTGGCTTGGGAGGAGGGTAGAGTCCCGGAGGATTGGAAGTCAGGTATAATTATTCCTCTGTACAAAGGAAAAGGGGAAAAAGCAGTGTGTGGTAATCATAGGGGCATTTGCCTTCTCAGTGTAATAGGAAAAATATATGGTAGGATACTTATTGACAGAGTTAGGGAAATTACTGAGGAATTAGTTGGAGAAGAACAAGGAGGTTTTAGGAAGGGAAGAGGTTGTGTAGACCAGATATTCATTCTTAAATCCTTAGTGGAAAAGTTTCTAGAGAAGGGCAAGAAGTTGTATGCAGCCTTCATGGATCTGGAGAAAGCATATGACAGGGTGGATAGACAAGGTTTGTGGAAGGTATTAAGAATATATGGAGTGGATGGGAAGTTGTTGAAGGCAGTGAAGAGTATGTATGAGGGTGCTAAGGCTGCAGTGCGTGTGGATGGCAAACTGAGTGAATCTTTCCATTTGAAGGTTGGATTGAAACAAGAATGTGTCATGTCTCCATGGTTGTTCAATCTGTATATGGATGGGGTTATAAAAGAGATACAAGGTCGGGCAGTGGATGTTGGAGTGGCCCTAGTGAGAGAGGGCAGTGTGTGGAAACTCCCTGTACTGTTGTTTGCAGATGATACTGTGTTGTTGAGTGAAGACGAAGGGGAGCTGCAAGGCTTGGTAGATGAGTTTGGGAGAGTGTGTAAGAAACGGAATCTAAAGGTGAATGTGGGGAAGAGTAAAGTGATGGTCTTCGAGAGAAGTGAAGCCAGTGAGTGTACAGTGAGATTGGATGGGAAGGAAATGGAGAATGTGAGTGAATTTAAGTACTTGGGCAGTGTGATGAGTAAGGATGGTAGTCTGGAGGGTGAAGTGCTCGAAAGGGTGCAGCAGGGAAGGAAGGTTGCTGGTTCGTTGAAAGCAGTGATAAGAAACAGGGAGGTGAGCATGGAAGTGAAAAAGTTGTTACATGACAGTATTGTGATACCACCTCTGACATATGGAAGTGAAGCTTGGACCCTGTTGGAAGGACAGAAGTCATGAGTGAGAGCAGTGGAAATGAGTTATTTGAGAGCAGCATGTGGAGTCACATGGAGAGACAGACTAACAAATGAGGAAGTGAAGGAGCGTTGTGGTGTGGTTGAGGATGTGATGGGAAGCGTTAGGAGAAACACGTTAAGGTGGTTTGGGCATGTGGAGAGGATGGAGAGTGAAAGATTGACGAGGAGAGTGTATGTGAGTGAGGTGGAGGGGGCGAGAGGGAGGGGGAGGCCGAGGATGAGATGGAGGGATGGAGTGGAGAGGTATATGAGAGAGGGGGGTGTGAGTTGGGAGCGTGGTAGTGAAATGGCAGGAGACAGAGTGACATGGAGGCGATTTGTTTGTGGCCACCCCGTGCGGGATTGAGGCGTCTGGCAATAGATAGGTAGATATATAGAATTTGGGAACCTACCAGTTTTTTCCTCATATCCTGTCTTAGGTTGCCAGTGTTACTATAAGTTTTATTTTTAATCGATCCAGTAATAGGTATGACCTGCCCATACCCGTTTCTGCTTTTACTTTTTTACGATTAGGCTATACACTGATTTGTACTTTCATTTGCCAGAGGCTGTCTTCTTATCTCAGTGCATGATACTAGGCACCATTATCATATCCTACTCTCATTTGTCTCATGATCCAAAAGGCATTTATCTGATTCCTTTCCATGATTCAGTACTCTCGCAATTATTTGGCATACAGTAAGACCTCACTATAACGGACTAATTGGGGCCCAAACCATTCCGAAAAATGCAAAATTCTGATAAAAGCGACAACCAGATTTCCCACTGCTAATCCGGACTTTTCCCGATATATCAGACATTAGTTCGGATTGCATGAACGGTTTTTAAACTGTTTTGACTACCACTATGGTACTGTACTGTTTTATAACTTCACTACTTTAATCAAATGGTATGATATATATAATAATACTGATCTGTACATTGATAAACATGTCTTTTGTTTACCTTATTGTGGTGAACATAGCTGAAGTGGTCAGGCTGTCCGGACTGCTTCTGGCTTTATCAGACTTTTTTCCGGTATATAGGAATTTAGTCTGGTAGCTTCTCGAGTCCGATAAAAGCAAATTCCGGTCTATTGAAGTCTGTTATATCGAGGTTTTACTGTAATTCAGTCAAAACCCCTGCTGGAGATTGCAGAAATGCCAGATATTGCATCAGTACCCCCATTCAACCATCCATTCAGCATAGAACCAGATAATATGTCACCACTCTAAGCTGTTTGTCTTGACCCTCAGTCCTAAAAACTTTTCTATAATATTACTCATGAGTGAAAGATTAAAATCAAGCATAAAAAACAATATATTATTGATGCTGCACATATATACAGTAGTACAGTAATACAGTACATAATATGATTATAATCATACTTAACTAGTGTTGGCACTGCCACAAAAGCCACAAACTCTGCCATCAGGCAAAACTAAGGTACGGTATTCAGAGCACAAGGGAGTAGAGTACTGAGGGACTACAAGAGAAGTAACATCACTACAGCAATGACTGAGTCACGGGGGGCCACAGGCTAAATCACAGCGCTGGGGGGGTAGCCACCGCATGGGTCACAAATGCGAAACGCACTGGTACGTCCTCTCTATACGGCGTCCAGTGGAAAGAATGAGAGGGCGACTGTAGGCTTCATGCATCAGGTGGGTCACTCCTGCAGCACATTGTGATTGGCTGGCGTGTGTTGCTGCATTGCAGGGTCTGCCCACACACCAATTGGGTCCTGTGTCTGAGCTGGGTGATACACATTACCACCGAAGAATGCATACTACCACTGATTGCTTCCCGTTTCTGAGCTGGATATACAGTAATCCCTCCAAGATCCGACATAATAGAGCCATAGGCATGTCTGGATCTTGGGTTTGTCCGGGTCTTGGGCCTAAGGCTTCTGGACAGGTACTTATGGACCCCAACCCCCTTAACTCATAACAACACCTACATAACTGCCACCGGACATGCATAGCACCTATTTAAGACCCTGTTCACACAAATAAGGGACACAAAGCATGAAATAAATGAAATGGAATCAGTTGATGAGGAATTACAGGTGAATATGGAAAATATTTAGCAGTTGACAGCCAAATGTAACTCCCAACTGGACATAAACATCACCTTTTTCAGACCCTAAACACACCAGTAAGGGACAGAAAACATGAAATAAATGAAATGAAACCAGAGAATGAGGAATTACAGGTGAGTATGAAAAGTATTTATCAGTTGACAGCCTAATGAAACTCCTAACCAGACACATCACCTTTTTCAGACCCTAAACACACCAATAAGAGACAGAAAGCATGAAATAAATGAAATAGAACCAGAGAATGAGGAATTAGAGGTGATTATGGAAAATATTTTGCGGTATCCAGGGTACAGTACTTACAACACGTCTGTCCATTACGGAGATTAAATGAATAAACCGCCTCCAGTGTTTGCTGCACTTAATCCTTTGCACTCTGATTGCTAATTTCTTAACACTGCACAACATTGTAAATTTCCATGTGGTCTAGTGGCGAGGTACTGCAGTTTATTCACTGTTTATTCACAAAAACAAGTATACGTGGCAGCCACTGTGAGGAGCACTTACTCCCGATGGTAGTTAGGTGGTATCTGGGGAGGGGAGGGAAGCAGGGGACCGCTATCTACCTGTCAGAACACAGCTGATTGGCGCTGTGTGCCAAGTTCAAAGTTACGGTTCAAAAATTTTCAGATTTTTTGCATTTGAGGGGCATTTGGGGGTTTTGAAAACCCGAGCCCAAAATGTCCGGGACTTGGGCGTTCAGGTCTTACAGGGATTACTGTAATTTTAATAGAGCCAAGCAGATAGCACTGGATATTGCAATGGGCCGGATATTATGACGACAAATAATTGGGAGCTTACTGTTTTGTAGGAGGCATCATTATTATCATAACCCTGTTTCTCACTGGATGGGATACAAAGACAGACATAGTAGAGTATGAGAATTTTAAGTAGAGTGTCCTGTGGAATGGGTCACACATTTATTCACCCATAATTAAAGCCTCCAAAATTCTTGGATCCACCTACTTGGTAATTCTGTAGTCAGACCACCTGCACATTTGTGTTTTTATGTTGTTCAGAATCACATGATATTGGTTGCTAACATTACCCATTCCTATTCCCTACTTTTCGAGTTTTTGTAAGAATATGTTTTAAGCTTTGGATATGTTATAGACATTAAGTCGTAGTTTGTTATTAAATATACAATTTGCCTTTTTACATACTTTTCATTACAGAGATTTGAGTATGGTATCATACAATACTTTATTGTTAAAGATGTTACTATGTTTTCCAAAAGCCTTTTGAATGTTCGCTTGAGTTCATTATCATGAAAAGATAAAAAAAAAAAAAACCAGTTACAAGTAGATACATTATATGTTCCTCAAGACATTCTTCAACTCTTCATCTCTCATTGAAAGGGAACACTCTGTTTTACACATGATGTAAATTTTCCACAGAAAGCATACTCTATATCATACATCATTGTTATTAACTTATCATTTATGTCATTCAGGAATCTGTAAGTATCTTGGTTACATATTATCACAGTAGCACACATGGCTGTATGATAATGTAGCTAAGTTTGGGTTGAATCTGTCTAATCAATTTGTGGGTTTTTGTTGATTTGGAAAAGGCCTTTGACAGAGTCCCTAGAGAGGTGGTGAAGTGGGCAATGAGAAAGCTAGGGTTGGAAGAATGGCTGGTTAGGGTGGTTATGGCCATGTACATGGGTGCTCGCACCCAGGTAAGAGTGAATGGAGCTTTGAGTGATGAGTTTTCCGTGAATGTTGGTGTGCATCAGGGGTCAGTTTTGAGTCCCTTGTTGTTTATCATGGTGCTTGAAGCCCTCTCATGTGACTTCAGAGATGGACTCCCATGGGAGATGTTGTATGCTGATGATTTGGTGTTGATTGCAGAGAATGAAAAGGAGGCGGAGGAAAGATTTAAGAAGTGGAGAGATGGTATGGGGTACAAGGGCTTAAGGGTAAATGCAGATAAAACAAAAGTGATGATATCTAGGGTCGGTGGCGGTACAATCAGAGGAGAGGGAGAGTGGCCATGTGCAGTTTGCCACAAGGGTGTGGGAAGTAATTCCATCTTGTGTAGTGTTTGTGATAAATGGGTGCACAAGAGATGTAGTGGTATTAGAGGTAGACTGCAAGATGATGCTGATTTCATGTGTGCAGCATGTCGATCGTGCAGTGTTTGTGATAAATGGGTGCACAAGAGATGTAGTGGTATTAGAGGTTGATTGCGAGATAATGCTTATTTTATGTGTGCGGCGTGTTGGGGAAAGCAGGTGGAGATTGTTAGGCATGAGACGGTTGAACTTGCAGGTGAGTCTCTTGAGTGTGTGGAGGAGTTTCGTTATTTGGGAGACATGTTATGTGCCGGAGGTGGGGCTGGAGTTAGCTCGGTTGCTAGGGTGAGAAGTGGTTGCAAGAAGTTCAGGGAGCTGTTGCCTCTCCTGACATTGAGAGGACTCTCCTTATGTGCTAAGGGATCTTTGTATGCAGCATGTGTTTGGAGTGTGATGCTGTTTGGTAGTGAGACCTGGGCAGTAAAGGAAGAGGATATTCGCAGCTTTAAACGTACAGAAATGACGATGATTAGGTGGATGTGCAGTGTGTCCCTGCGTGCAAGGCCTGGGAGGGCTGGGTTTACGATGCAAGAGTTGAGAGGTAGGATGGGACTGGAGTGTATTGGTGTTGTGATGAGGAGAGGTAGGCTGAGGTGGTTTGGACATGTGGAGAGGATGGGGGATGATATTTGGGTACAGAGGGTGAGACGTGTTAATATTGGGGGAGGGGTTGGGAGGGGTAGACCGAGAAAGACATGGGACGAAGTCATTAAGTGTGACTTAAGGGTTAAGAGACTGAATAGGGAGGCTGCCAGGGATCGAGCAGCGTGGAGAGCCGCCATTAGGTGACCAAGGCCGACGCATGCAAGCATGTTGGAGCCTTCAAAAACTAAATGAAACGAAACAAAACAAAACGAATCTATCTAATCAATTTGTGGGCTGAATCTGTCTAATCAATTTGATGTTTTACATTATGGCCATATTTTCATCTTGCTCTAACTTTTTTTGAAGTTAATAACTTTCAGCAATGTTAATATTTATAAATCTAGGCAGTGAAACAAGTAGTTGGTACTGTATATGGGGATTTTGTGTATCATAAATAAAGGAAAGGAAATAAACCTTTATAAGATTTACCGTTGTTGTAATAAAAACTCTAATATCAGACAGTCTGCTGTAATTTTAAAAAGATTCTGTGTTGTGACTTATATCCTGATGTATTTTACTGATGGATTCTGTGTATATATATATATATATATAT
>JAGKTI010038585.1:0-10698 GCA_018397915.1 Birgus latro | reverse complement strand
TGGAGCAGATGGGGGACGTGGAGGGTGTGTGCAAGGTATTCACAGAAGAAATCTGTGCAGCATGTGAGGTGGTGTGTGGGGTGAAGAGAAGATGAAAGGGGGTTCAGGGAACAGCATGGTGGACTGAAGAGGTGAGAGAGGCTGTGGCACAAAAGAAGAAAGCATATAATGAGTGGATGAGGAACAGGGGTGACGAAGAAGCTGAGAGACGGACGAGAGAGTTATATGTAGTGAGGAGGAGAGAGGTGAAAAGATTAGTAAGAGAGAGTAAGAAGAGAGTGGATGAGGAGTTTGGAAGGAATTTGAGTGCAAAGTGGTGGGAATGTTAGAAAATGTTCTGGAATGAGGTAAAGAGAGCTAGACAGGGTGCCAGCGAAGTCAGTGGGGGTGTGAAAGATAAAAATGGTAGATTACTAGTGGAGAAGGGAGAAAAAGTAAACAGATGGAGAGAACACTTTAATGAACTGTTGAACATAGAGAATGAAAGTAATGCAAGTATAAGTGGCTGGGGAATGGCAGGGAGAAAGAGGGTTGTGAGAAGAGAGGAAGAAATCACCAGGATGGAAGTGGTGGAAGCAATGAAGAAAGTTAAAATGGGGAAAGCCCCAGGAATTGATGGACTGTGTGGTGAAATGCTGAAGCATGGGGGAGAGATAGTAATAGAATGGATGTGGAAGGTGTGCAGATTGGCTTGGGAGGAGGGTAGAGTCCCGGAGGATTGGAAGTCAGGTATAATTATTCCTCTGTACAAAGGAAAAGGGGAAAAAGCAGTGTGTGGTAATCATAGGGGCATTTGCCTTCTCAGTGTAATAGGAAAAATATATGGTAGGATACTTATTGACAGAGTTAGGGAAATTACTGAGGAATTAGTTGGAGAGGAACAAGGAGGTTTTAGGAAGGGAAGAGGTTGTCTAGACCAGATATTCATTCTTAGATCCTTAGTGGAAAAGTTTCTAGACAAGGGCAAGAAGTTGTATGCAGCCTTCATGGATCTGGAGAAAGCATATGACAGGGTGGATAGACAAGGTTTGTGGAAGGTATTAAGAATATATGGAGTGGATGGGAAGTTGTTGAAGGCAGTGAAGAGTATGTATGAGGGTGCTAAGGCTGCAGTGCGTGTGGATGGCAAACTGAGTGAATCTTTCCATATGAAGGTTGGATTGAAACAAGGATGTGTCATGTCTCCATGGTTGTTCAATCTGTATATGGATGGGGTTATAAAAGAGATACAAGGTCGGGCAGTGGATGTTGGAGTGGCCCTAGTGAGAGAGGGCAGTGTTTGGAAACTCCCTGTACTGTTGTTTGCAGATGATACTGTGTTGTTGAGTGAAGACGAAGGGGAGCTGCAAGGCTTGGTAGATGAGTTTGGGAGAGTGTGTAAGAAACGGAATCTAAAGGTGAATGTGGGGAAGAGTAAAGTGATGGTCTTCGAGAGAAGTGAAGCCAGTGAGTGTACAGTGAGATTGGATGGGAACGATATGGAGAATGTGAGTGAATTTAAGTACTTGGGCAGTGTGATGAGTAAGGATGGTAGTTTGGAGGGTGAAGTGCTCGAAAGGGTACAACAGGGAAGGAAGGTTGCTGGTTCGTTGAAAGCAGTGATAAGAAACAGGGAGGTGAGCATGGAAGTGAAAAAGTTGTTACATGACAGTATTGTGATACCAACTCTGACATATGGAAGTGAAGCTTGGACCCTGTTGGAAGGACAGAAGTCAAGAGTGAGAGCAGTGGAAATGAGTTATTTGAGGGGAGCATGTGGAGTCACATGGAGAGACAGACTAACAAACGAGGAAGTGAAGGAGCGTTGTCGTGTGGTTGAGGACGTGATGGGAAGCGTTAGGAGAAACACGTTAAGGTGGTTTGGGCATGTGGAGAGGATGGAGAGTGAAAGATTGACGAGGAGAGTGTATGTGAGTGAGGTGGAGGGGGCGAGAGGGAGGGGGAGGCCGAGGATGAGATGGAGGGATGGAGTGGAGAGGTATATGAGAGAAGGGGGTGTGAGTTGGGAGCGTGGTAGTGAAATGGCAGGGGACAGAGTGACATGGAGGCAATTTGTTTGTGGCCACCCCGTTCGGGATTGAGGCGTCTGGCAATAAAATATTTCTAACCATCACTATGTAGTCTGTGTATGACAGAGCTTCACTTAAGGTAAAATTTTAGACTTCTGACATAGAAGAATTTTAACCCTAATAGTGTAACTTGTTAGTCAAAGCTTCAATAATATAAAATGCTAACCTTGATAGTGTAGTTTGTGTTGGGCAGAGCTTCATAGTAAGTGTAATTCCTGAAAGAGCCATCAACATTCTTCTTGTCTTCCTTATTGTAGTACTGTCGTTGGCCTTCCTGATTAACATACGATGCACTGGCTTTAATCTCGATCTTGTAGCGATCAATAACACCGTTGGGCTTCTGGGGTGGCTGCCAGCGGATAAGAATGGTGTTGGCGGCAGTGTGAGAGTTCTGACGGCACTCCACAAGCAGATCTGCTATCACCCCCGGCACCCCATTCAGAGTCCGACCAACCACATTTGGAGAGTACTCCCCACAGTCACGGTCCCTATCTTTGGCATCAGTGAACACACCCAGGCATGCTGCAACCTGTCACAAAATACATCACCACCATCATCATCATCACCATACAAACTGTATTTCCCAGCTACAGTAAACCCTCGTTAACTTGTGACAACTGGGTTCCAACCCTCTACGAGTTAGCATTTTTACGAGTAAATGGGGTTTTCCCCCCCCCACTCCCTCCAAAACATATTATACAATACAGTAATGTACGCTGAGAAAAAATAAAAATAAAACTAATAGAACCTTACCTTGTTTTGGTACTGCAGGGAAGTATTCAAGCTTGGAGGAGGCCTTTGGCAGGGTGAAGAGGTGGACTGGGGGGCTCTAGGTCATTTTTCTGAACAATTTTCTAATAAAAACACTGAACTCTTTGAGCACTTAGACTACACACACTTAGATTACTATACAGTAGTGTACTATACACTGTAATGAGTTGATTTCCACCCCCCCCCCCATGATAGCCTCTGTGAGTTATCCCGAATTACGAAATATTGAAGTACGAATAAATGAGGGTTTGCTGTATTAACATTATTATTATCATCTTCTAACACTACTTCCCACTAGTAACTAGGGTGAGTGGAAAAGTATATGTACAGTCAACCCCTGCTCACCGCAGGATTGCTACTCGTGGATTTGCATATTCACGGATTTTCTGGGAGACTATTTCAAAAATGCACAGGAGGATATTTCCTGTTTTTCCCACAGCATCAGCTGTTCCGAGTGGTTCATAAGTGAGTTTTTTTGCATGTTTTCCATGAGAAATACTGTCCTACACAGTTAAAATCTGCATTTACCTGTGCATAGGCACATGCTGTTCAGCACAGGGCAGCAGAAGCATTCAGTAATTCACCACTCAAGGCACATACTGTTCTGCACAGGGCAGCAGAAGCATTCAATATATCACCAATCAAATCTTCTGCCATTCTCCCTAGGTATTGTATCATGCTGTACTGTAGTACACTTCTCCCACTCTACTCTCACAGTGAGAGTTTGCTTATGATTGGCTCCTACGGAAAGCGTCTGCCTATGTGCGATCTTTTTCTCTCTCTCTCTTACTGGTTGGACATAGAGGGGACCCAGGCATACTCTGCTGCGCTCATTCCCTCAGTTCCTCTCAAGGGTTTAGCATTCGCGTGTGTTAAGCGTGTGTTTGGCGGAAGTCTTTACTGTAATAGTGCTACTCTGTCCACTGACCCTCTGAAAATATGAGGCCTCAATGTGCTGTTCACGGTGCAACGGCTCATGAGCCCAAGTGAAAGAAGTTTGCGATGTCGCTCAAGAATAAAGTGAAATTGCTCGACCTGCCACGTGAGGGGCAGTTGTTCACGGCAATGAGGCAGCACTTTTGAGTGAACTAGAGCATGGTGCTTCTCCAGAGCTCATCCTGCCAAGAAGTACAGAACATTCATCACTCATCGTCCATCATGTACTGAACGGCAAACTCTCGTCATCACCATCGTCATCACGGGTGAGTACCCCATACAATACAGTACTGTAAACTGTACTGTACCCAGAATTGCTATGTACAATCATGTACTATAATGTCTTTTTAGGATGTATTAATGTGCCATAAAATGCATTAACAGGTGTTATAGTGGGTTAGTAGGTACCATAATAGGAATAGCTAAAACACTGAAATCAGTGACTTCTGCGGTAGGTCCAGGATATTCACAAATTCAATATTTGCAAGGTGTTCTGGTAAATTATCCCCGTGAATATTGGGATGTGACTACATATCCCTAGTCAAAATGGGCTGTTCATTACCATGTAATTCATTATTAACTCAAACCATCAAAATTCTCCGCTCCATCCCACAGGCTGAAGTCAATCATACAGTTCTAAGTCCCATATCTGACATGTACAGTGTGGTACAGTAAATCATCATACCAGTTACTTTTTTATGTTCTTTACTTGCCATTTTGTCCACAGTAAGTTACAAAAACCTTACAAAAGTTCCACTGTCTCCTTTAAAGCTGATTTGCCAGTGTACCTCAAATTACAGTGCAAATTATATGGAAAAGTTGTCAGATTATGAAATACATGGAAAAGTTGTGAGATATGAATATATTCCTGACTTATAAGTAAAATAATTCTTCAATCTCAATTTACCCATTTCAGGTTGTAAAGCTTAAGGCTAGATTACACTATGCCCATTAAGGCTAGATGACCATAACACTCACCTTAGTTTTATTACATGACTGAACAGCCTCCCATTACACCAACTAGACCACTGGGTGAAATTTCCAAGTTCTACCATAACTATCTGTATTACAAGTACAGTACCAACCTTGAAAGTGTATTCGGTTGCTGGCTTGAGGTCGGTAAACATGTGGTCAACAGCGGTGGCTGGGACAAACAGCTCCTGAGTGTCTCCGGTGAGGGGGTCCAGGAGAGACAGGTGATAGCGTCCCACAAACTCCTGCCCATCCTCATCCGGCTGACTCCACCCCACAGTAAAGGAGTCTAAGCCACTGCCTTTGGGGGCTGCCACGGGGATAAACGCTGGCTCTGCAACGAGAAAGCGTTCATGCAGTCACACTCCATTTAACCATTTCACTCTAATGATGTCTCTCTTCAAATCTTGCTACCTCCAGGTGATTTTATTCAGCTTTGAAGAGAGACTGGTCCTTCAGATGATTACACCTAGCCAGATGGCAATGTGGTCACCACCTTTCCCTGCTACAATACAAACACAAAACACAACTCACAAATAATTCACTCTGCCCACAGTGCTATGCAGCCTCCACATCACACTATATTTACTTACTTCACGCATCACACTGTCACAACACAGACAATTCTTCAAAATATCCTCAAAAAATGCCCTCTGGGAATGACCAGTTGAAGTGACCAGTGTCCTGCAGTCCATTGGGTTCACATCCAGATAAGCCTGGACTTGCAAACACCAAAATAAAAATAAGTTTTTTTTTTTTTTAAATAATCTGTGACCTGCAATAAAAGCAGGATTAGGTTCAAATATAATACCAACCAAATAAATCAAAGGCATCAGTTATATAACATTACCGATATTTATTACACACACACACACACACACACACAATGCATATACACACACACAATGCATACACACACACACACAATGCATATACACACACACACATGCATGCATGCATGTGTGCACACACACACACACACACACAAACACACACTCTCTCTCTCTTGTCTAGGTGACTGTAACTCTGCCATCAGGAAAATAAACATATTCCTCTGAAAAAACTGTGGCCACATACTAAGATCATAATTAGTCTGGATAAATCAGTTTCTGCCCAACTTGAACCCACTTCACGTGTAAAAGAAAAGCCTCAAGTTGGACCCAAACTGTTGTGTATTTGCAACAGCACAACCTCAACATGTGGGAACAATTTCATGCATTTGAACATATGGGAATAATTTCTCACATGGCACTATCAAATCAGAACCCAACTTCCACCTTCATTCTCAACACAAATGAACCATCTTTCCAAATTCATATAGGGTGATTGTGTATGGTACAGCTGTCAGCCCAAGTCAGTCATCTGCAAGCCACTCACTACAATACATCCACAGTGTCCTTTGCAGTAACATCTCCAAGCTTCTCTATCACTACTTGTCACTTCTCCCTACTCCTACTCCAAGCCTCTTTCCATTGAGTACATCATTATCATCACTATCGCCATCCTGACTTTTTTCCACACTAAAGGAATTACTTCTTTGTTCTGAACTTTTCAGATTATTAACACAAATTTTGCTACAGCCTTATCAGTAACTGCCCTAAACATCAACTGAGAAATAGTTCAAAGAGTACAGCCCTTTACAAAATATCTGGACACAGGCAGAGATCTACCACTAAACATCCACACCTTTCTACGGCTTACAACCTGCATGGAATCTATAACTCAGTTTTCACTCTGGAAACTCAATGAATTACACACATCATTCATGCATTTGAAAGATCACAGGAGATAAAGAACTGAAAATGCAACGATTGGTAGATCCAATAGTGCTGTACTGTCTAATATTAAAATGGCCTGTAGATTCAGTGTGTTGAACTACTTGTATCTACAGTAATATTATATGTTAAAATATATACAACGATTGAATGGACACATACTTCCTATCCACCATATCCTCAACACAAGCTCCTGGGGCCAACAGAAGTGATGCTGTCGACTACCCACCAGAGAACATTTTCTAACCCTTTCAATCTAACCATATATAATCCATTTGATTCTTGCTATTCTGATTATTTCATTCAGCACAGGAGAGACTTTTCACACTACATGGGTCACATATAATCTTACTTAACCCTTCACTTTATAAGTCCCCCACAAAGCTAAATAAAACTGTCAGGTGATAGCAGGAATAAACAAAAAAATATATATATGTCGCTGGATTGAAGTGATTAGTCTATAAAATTAGCAGCTTCAAAAAAGCTTCAAACATGCTACTGTACAACACAAATGAGATGAAGAGTTTTGTCACCGTACTATCAACAGATATACATGCTGTTATCTAATCTATGGGTCTTATTTTCACATGTACACCTTCACAATGAATGCAACTTCAATATGCGCACAACATCTTTCAATCAATTCTACCTTGTACACTGCAATCATCACCAGCTCACTCAAGTTTTGCCCACCACTGGATTGTAACAATACTGCAGTACCTTTGAAACAGAAAATGACTGGCAATGAGTTAAGGCATTAATGAAAAAAGAAAAATTCACCAGGGAGATAATGAAATGAACATGTATAGGGAGATAAAGGGTTGGTAAGTGAGATTTAGGGTACTGTTGGAAGATGCTATGTAGTATATGGGACAAGTGGAACAATACTCTGCTTAACTATACTGCACGAGTTTGAGAGTTTTATTCCTGAATGGATGCTGATCCTGAGTTTTCCGTATTTGTGTCTACTGTACCAGACACTAATTATCTCACATACTGGTATATACTCACTCCATATCAAGCCATATTATCAAACTGTCTCATTTTACATACTATATATCATCTTACCACCCTAGTCATATGCAGCCTGTCTAGGAAGCTATTCCACTGAAATTCTACAAGTAAATTCTTTACTTACTGTTACAGTAAGTAATTTTCCCCAAACTACTGTAAAGACCAAATAATATTTTTCAGCAGATCCATTTCCATGGTTTTCACTCAATCCTCCATATCACAGGTCAAATCTACACAACAGTGGAAGCATGGGTACCAAAACTTCCAATCTCTGCATCCACTTTCCGATTCTGGAACAAGGCTTTCACAAAAGCTGCCATTCCTCCTTCAACCACTCTGTTTCCCACAAACAGCTTTTGCAGTATGTCTAGGTGTTGGAGAGGAGCACCTTCATGCAGTGGCACTGACATGCTCATACAATCCCTGAATACCCTCCCTATCTCTCAAAGGGAAGACGATAGACTGCCAAAGAGCATCTTCACGTTGCAAACTACCAGGTACATGGTCAGATGTGTTTGGGGCCTCAACAACAAAAGCAATGTGTCTATGACTGTACTGTGGTTAAAAACAGAATCCCATAAGCCATTCTGTTTTCCATTTCCTTTTCAGATCTTTCCCTTTTGTCAAGCATTCTCCTCCATGTAGTGTTCTTGCAAAAATCGCACTTCCCAGGGAAAGTAGCTCATCTTACCACATTATAATATGACCACTGCTCTTCTTGACTCCATAACCAACACCTAATACAATTCACAATCAATGCACTCTGTCCTAACTGTAATGCTTTCTGTAACACCTCAACACACTTATCTCATGTACCTCACTCTCATGGTGATGGGACGGGAAGCCTTCATGCAGTGGCATCAATATAATCAGGCAGTGCCTTCAAAATCCTCCCTATCTCCCCTAATGAGGATGGTGGACTGCAGGAAAAATACAGCTTCAGCCTGCTGTCCACAGAACTCACATCCAGCTGAACCTGGGGCCACAACACCAACAATAATTTCACTTTCATATCACAGACAAACTTACAACTAAGACCTGTGGGAGTTCCAGGCTGAAGTGGCTGGATTTCTGGAATCCACAAGGTTCACATTCAGCTGAGTCTAGGGTCACCACCAACACAACACCAAAAACAACTAATTTTCATCACTGTGATTAACATCCTCAATCAGTTCAGGCATTCGCCATTCACTTCCACATTATACACTAAATCATATTCCCTCTTCTCATCTCAAAATTTCACTTCACAAATGTCTACTCTATACTCAATACCAGCTATGTTATTAACATTCTTCACTTTTAGGTATACTTATGATTTGTGCTAGTTCATGCCAGTCTACAATTATCTTCATCAAACAGTATTACATCAAACTTAAAGCTTCTTGCTCCTTTCAAAAACAATGAACTTGAGTCAAGCTAAACCTATTCCACACCTTCCAAAGGACTTGACATGCACTGGCTCTCAGACATTATGAATGCAGCATATACGGTACATCATGCAAGGCTACGGATTGTTTGGGACTGCAGCAACATATGTGCATCGAGCGTAGTGTTGGAGGAATATGCATCAACCTCAGTACCTTTGCATGAATGTTACACAATACTGTACATCACAAAATTACGACTCGATGAAGTAATACGCAGTAGAGATTGTGCCAGTGTGGAAACTTCCCTCAGATTAACACTCCACTGGTGCACAGACAAAGAAAACTGTGGACAGCAAATGAAGAGTAAACTGTCCTACACAATATCACGAGACAGTAACAGAAACTCACAGAAAGATATACTGATTACACACCATGATGCATCTTACCTTGCCCCTCTGTTGCAGTAAAGTTGCACGGCAAATCCATATTATCCACATATCAACAATCAGAAATACAGAACAACATTTTCATCCACAACACCAAAAATCATTATATCTTTACTAAGTCAAAGGATGCCAATAGTTCCCTATGAATTTGCCTGTCCACAAAGGGTAATTCACAATTATGAGAAAGCTAATTTAGTATAGCCTTTTATTTCTTACCTAACAATTCTGACAAATTATTGCAAATGGTTTGTTTTTCAAAGATTTCTTGACATCTTAACCTACATACTACTTACATATAATACTATACTATCATAGTTACTTTACATTCTTAACCTTACTGTATAGCCTAATGTTATTGAACGTACACTTATAAAAGACTGATAGTAATTTTATGAAGGACACATTACTGCTGATGATAAAAGCAATCCCAACACAATCCTTCCGATGCTAATTACCAACAAACTTGGAGCTTTACAAGAAAAGGAAATGTCCAAATATTACCAGTATCATCAAACTTTAAAAAGTTCTTAAAATTAATAACCAATAAGGTATTATATAATATTCTCACTTCATTAACACAACCCAAGACTGACCTTCAGTGAGGAGTGTGACCATCTGTGGTTCACTTTCTGTTTCTCCGACTGCATTGGCCACCTGGATCTTGACCCACACGTCCTGGCCAGGGTCCCCCACATCCTCCAAGACAATGTTTTGTTTGTCCTCAGCTGGGACGTTCAACAGGTCTGGCTCTCCAAAGTCTTCTTCTCCAACACCAGTCTGATAGTTGGGAGCAGATCTCCTAATATTAAAGTAATCAATACTTCATAATGCTTCATAAAATAAAATCTCACACCACATCACCACACTTCACAATATCGGTACAGTAACTTAATTAACGCTTACACGCCTCACACCACACTAAGATGTTCAATGTACACTAGCACCTCACATCCCACTAAAGGATGCATACACAAGCACAATAACACCATTACTCCCAATGAACAATACCATATAAAACCAACATTTTTAGGTCTAGTCATGACCAAATAACTTATGATCATTTACATTAAACCTGTGATGCATGAATGTGGTTAGAATGCACGTTAAACTGAGCAATGAGGTAGTACAGGTACGGGAGTCAAAGGCTTTTCATCTCATTAACTCTCCTCCTCTTCCTGGCTCCCATCAACCTCTGTCTCTTTGCTGCACTGTTGCATCGTTATCTCTTTTCTATCTCTACTTCAATGGTCACTGCTCCCCCACCTCTACCATGGGAACGTAGCACCCGTCTAGCAACAAACTCTCATCCCTTTTCTGTCCAACTCTCTCATGCAACAGTTAACCATTA
>JAGKTI010038584.1:0-10698 GCA_018397915.1 Birgus latro | reverse complement strand
TGTGTGTGTGTGTGTGTGTGTGTGTGTGTGTGTGTGTGTGTTTGCTTGTTTGCTTTATGTTTTTCCACATTTGTGGCCCAGCTCAAACTCACATAATTCACTGCTATCTGTATGAACTTTAAAGATTGGTTTCACTGATTCCTTATGTTGACCAAAGGTAGCTCGATCGGTAGAGAGCTGGCTTGCAGTCCCGTGGGACCCAGGTTCGAATCCTCGCTGGTGCAGGGAACAGTTTAAGGATTTGCATTTCATTAAATCAGGCTTTACTGATCTACCAGAAGACCCGCCGACATGTCGTAAAAATAACCCCACTAATACCAATACACCAGTCCTGTATGAGACAGCCCTAGCATGTATTCAATATGGATGGTGGGTGTTAAGCGCCGAAATGGTGACATGTAGAGGAGTATGGTATGTAGGAGGACGACTGGGCCTTGATCGCAGGCTGTAAAGCCTATGCCCAGAGTCGGACACATAAAAAAAAAAAAAAAAAAAAAAAAAAAAAAAAAAAAGTGAGTGTTTTCAAGGCATCAAGTTTATGAGATGCCTTTGCAATGGGGTTGTTCCTATGCTCTGAGATGGTCATGTATGCATCCAATATAAGTCCAAGAATTTTGGGTTCTCCCTCCAATGAGACTGGCTTAAGATGGAGACTTGAAAGTGTGTGTTTGAAATTGTGTCTGTGTGCAGTGATAGTTGATTTGGCTGGTGAAGCAGCCATTCTGTTCTGTCTAAGCGAGTGCTCTAGTGAGCATAGGTACTGATGGAGCTGGTCTGCTGCTGGTTGAGTTTCTGAGTGTTGTGAAGCTATTGCAAGGTCATCAACATGGGGCACTATCAATAATAAAGGAAGGAGGTTGGTAGGTCATGGAGGAAAAGGTTAAAAAGGTGCTAGTTTTAGTTCCATTCTCCCATCAACCCATTTGATTCCCCATGTGGCAATCAGTTTTGGAAAGTGCTCACCTGCAATAATGTCTTCTGATATTCATGGGGACCTTAAAGGAATGTCATCAAGATGGTGTCATTTCTACTGAATTATTTCCAGTCTTTCTAAGTCTGTGTTACACGATGTGGAAATTAGTAGCAAATAATTTATTCATGATAACATTCATTGTCATAAAATAAATACACACACACACAAATATATTGAAAATTTTTGTGTGCAGGGTAACTGTTTTGTAGGAAAGGAAATACTGTACTGTGCTGCCAGTTTTTGTTAATGGTAATGGCAGCATGAAAGATCTACAGTCTTCTGTTTTGGCCCCAATGCTCTATTCAGAATTGGGAGGGGGAAAAAAAGTTATGGAAACATAACCATATATTTTGTAAAAAAAAAAAAAAAATCATGCTTAATGGTGAGAAATCTATAAACTGTGAATGACTGCAACCCATGAAACTGAAGCATCACTCAATAAACCTGCTGAATGTATATCTCGATTGACTACCTGTTGTCACTGCTTACAATCTGTAGTACACTAGGACCTATGCATTCTTTTCCATATATGAGTTCAAATTCATAACAAGTGTTCTGTGGACAGGTAAAACAAACAAACAAAAAAAGTGTGCTTATAATTAGAATTTGCTTATCTTTAGAGCTACCTTACCACACAAACAAACTAGGCTATCCTTGACGTGTGTTCTGACAAATAAATAATGACCCACTGAATAACTTCTATGGAATTCAGATGTCTAGAAATGAAGAGGTAACATGATTTACTGATCAATGTTTTTTAAAACTATTAACACTATTTACAGAAGCTACAATATCCACATTGTTTTCTTTCATAACGCACTGCACACAGAACATACAACAATCTCAGTACTCTTTTCTTTCATGAGTTCCAACCAGTATGAATAATGGCTATGATGATGAGGCTGGCAGTACATTTCTTAGCAAAATGAGTGAATACACTTCTTGTCAATTGACACAATATTACTCCCTAGCTGAACCGCAAGTAATTTTGTATAATGTGGATCATTCACTAAATTACCATATTCTGCCTTTAGAGTATTAAGCTGCATTCCCATTCATTATTATTATCAAGGAATGTATTGGAGGTCAATTTATAATTCTGAAATTACTGTATTATGCTAGAAAAATATTCATGCATCAAGTAAAAAGAAGCAGCTTCCTCAATGTGTGTTGTGAAGGGAATCTATATTGTTAAGTATATACTGTATATATCACAAGTTCAGCCAAATGCAACAGCATTGTCTCCACCTGCATCATACTATCATTTTAAATTACAAAAGAAACACACCTCTTCATTGTACCAATATAGCATCTTCATCTTTGTTGTAAAAGATTTACATTATTAAACAAGTTAGTGCTGAAATCACAAGTGAAATTTTAAAAAATGAATAATAATATATATACTGTAGAGCCAAACACTCCAGAACAATGACATCAGATACAATACTTCAAATTGGTGAGACTGGAATGCAATCCTTCTGTTGAGATAAACTTTTAAGACAGGCTTGTATCAAACCTATTTGTGAATGTCTAATCATAAATCGCTGGCACTTCCTTTTTAGGTCTCAAAAACTGAGTTGACAAAACATAAAACTGGAACTGGAAAATTAATTACCAAAATGTGTTGCTTTATGGGTGGGTAAAATATTTATCAGTACCAGACTATTCAATATATAATCAACAGAAAATCCAGCCTATAATAAAAGCAAACATCTCTTAATATCATCCCACATTGTTAATGACCATTTAGTAAAGAATTCAAATCTCTCCCTGTGACTTGCAGGTTCCACCTCTTGAGCAGAAAGATGGATGAAAGTTGAGGACTCTTCCAGGATCTTCCCAAATCAATACCTAACTAACTTAGAGTAACAACCTTTTTAGCTTACTCTTGCTGTTATCAGACAATTTTATTAACCTTAAGAAAGGCCTCTCATACTGAAAGAGTCCAACAAGCCTAGATCTAGCCCTTCCAATTCAAAAAGCCTATCCTAAGCTGAATAAAATATGCAGATGGCATGAATAAACTGCAAGAAGGATGTCCTTGAGCTGAATGGGTTAATCCTGTACATGTAGTAATCAACTCTCATGATCTCGCTGCTTTTTCTTGCACCAAAACAAATGATGAGAGGAAAAGGAAACCACCTGCAATTTCTCTAAATATTTGCCTCCCACTTGTATGTTCTGGTTGGAGGAAGAGAAAAGAAGGGACTAGCATATTGTAAAGTAGGCTTACTTCATTATATCCCAGGTTCCTGAGAAAAAAGAAGCAGAGGGAAAGCAGCCACTTGATCTAAATTATTTCCCACTGGTCAGCTCAGTCCTCTATGATGATGATCTTCCTCCCTATGGGCTGGAAGAATGGAAGGAATGCAGCCATACACCCTAAATTCCTTCTTGGTGTCCTGCTCACTTCTCTGGTTCTCTTCTTCCTACCTGGAGGATGGAGGGGTGAAGGAGAGAAGGGTCTGGCTGTATGGTCTAGGAGAAGAGCTGTTCTATGGCACGATCTACATCCCAGTTGCATGATGAGAGTGCAACCAAGGCCTGGTGTTCCCCCACACCCATATCCTGCAGACAGCGCACTTTCTTGGCAAACTCGCTGTTACCTTTAGGGACTGATCAAAACATGTTAGAGTAACACTGACTAAGGTTAAGCATCAGAAAAATAAATAAGTAAATAGAAACTAATTCTGTATATTCTCTTAAAGAATCTCATACTGAAGTTGGCCATGGCACAGCTGGTGTTTTCTATAATCTGGTAGCTAAACCAAGTGCCCAAACCAGCTAATTACTTCTGAAGAGCTACTGGAAACTGCTGGGAGAAAAGAAATCTATGACACACATTAAGATTTTAACAATGTGCAAGTCATGGCTTGGACTCTGGCTCTATTCTCCTGTGGCTGTAGACTGACGACTGTGTGGCTAATTACCAAGCCTGTAGCCACACTTTTCTTATGGCAGTACTTCCCACTGTTGATGATAGTCAACCATCTACTACCTACTTACCATGTTCTGTGCATGGAAATAATACTGATTTGATTATGGCTACTAATAGACTTTTTCTTTCCCACCCAAGATGACAGATTACAAACAGTGTATTAATACAGGTACAACACCAATTTTTTGGTGCTGGATGGTCCGGCACCACTTTTATTCGGGGCAGTATTACAAGCGGCCACTTGAAATTCCTGCTCCTGCCAAGCCAGTTTGCCAGGCAGCCACAGAGAATGTTGTGTGTAGCACATGATCACCTGAATTGCTTCTACTGCATGTCTCGGTGATCCCTGTATTTTGTCTGATTTTTATCTCATTTTGTTTACATTTAACCCTAGCTGTGGCTTCTAAGAAAAATGCAAGCATCAGTGGTGGTGTCATGCGTAAACATGTCACTTTCAATAGTCAAACCTCCTTGATCATGGTTAATTGGCCCACCAAACTACCGCAATGACGAAATCTCTCAATAACCACATAAAGTAAGTATTAAATGGGAACAAATGTTAAGTGGTTCAGGGCTCACAAGTTTACACTCGCTTTTTTGCCTAATATCCGAAAGAAGACTGGAGGGACTGGATCAACAATGTTTACATCAGTTCTGTTACCCTCGTTCGTGAGCCAGACAACACTTTTCTCTCACATTTCTTCCAAGCAACTTGTGAGCCAGCATTGTTATCAGTGTATTTTGTGAATATGGAAATCTTACAAGTAACCATTCCTAACCATTAATTTTTGTTTTTGTGAATATGACACTTCTCATAAAATTTCTTGTTCTTTTAGCTAAGTTTACCCTTAAATATTAAATCACACTTCACCTTGTTTTTAATTAATACCACAGTCAAAACAAAAGGTTATGTCCATTACTGTTATCTACCAAGACACTATAAGTGAATGTGGAGTGTATAAAGCATTATTACATTTCGGGGTTGTTCGTGTGTGGAAGCCAGTCACCGCGAGACATGTTGTCACCACAGTACTCAGCTACCCAGTGACCTACCACACTGGATGCCTGTATTTTCACGAATATTTTCATTCACCTGTTTGGGTTACAATGTGTATTAATAGCTATTTGGGGGATTTAATGTAGTAAGACATTTTTATCATGCTCAAAACAAAAACAATAAAGCAGAATAAGTAGAACTACTGAATAAACTGGACCGTGCTGTTTCTATGCAGAAGTTGTGTAACACATACAGTACTGGTTCATCAACTGCTTATGATATAAAGAAGCCAAGGGGAAAAAAAAAATCACTATGATTCGATGAAGCAAATGAACATTAGAAAACTATGAAAGGTGGTAAGAGTATTGAGTATGTTTGAGTGGTGATGCATTGGTTTCAATGGCATCATATGAAGTGGGTTTGCCAAGCAGTTTGATAATACACCAGGCTCAGTTGCTCCATGAAATTAAAGTAGAATACAACAAAAGTGTGATTATACTGAGGGATATGGGATAAAGGTGTGTTTCTGAATTATTAAACATGACCTCCGTTGGTCCCAGCTGAATAATTATGTGACACATGAGGCCTCGGTTAGTCTGGCAGTATGGTTCATCTGGCAAAGATCTGAAACTAAGCGTGCCAGAAAATTGGTGTTGTACTTGTATCTTCAATTCAATTATTTTTCTTTTTCCTGAAGGGATGTGAAACAATCACTTTTTCCTACAGGGATAAGAAACAGTGACCACCAACATCTTCGATATGACCAGTTCTCATCCTTCTCATGACCAACTTTGTATTACACAGAATGCCTTACAAATATTAAATAATCCCCTCCTCTACTACCACTGCATTACACAAAAGTATATAAAAATTCAAAACTACCATGGCCATCCAAAATCTCCAGCAAAATTAAATCCTACTATAGCCATCTTGGAAACAACAACCAATATCAAAAACATTTTCCCTTCCCAGTAGAGCCAAGAGGTCACTCTGGCACTTCATGATGTGACCATCACTCTTCTCTTATTCAAACAAAACTCATAAAGAACCTGCTCTAATCCCAGTGTAATACGGCCACTCATACATTAATACACTTCCTCAACCTTTGGCACCTTATTCTTACAACGAAGGCTACCCATCAACATAACATTTTCAAGATATGATATGAAGCTGCATAATCTCTGCTGTATAACAGGCAAGTGCCTACATAAGCCTGGAGCCACAACAATGCAATAAATACATTTCCACTATCATTACTCACTTTAGTACTGTCTTATGACCCCCCTTCTGATGTTCACCCACCAGAGATACCCTTGGATATAGGTTACTGAGAGCACCTAGCCAGGCCTGGAACATGATGCCAACCAGCCCTCCTCAGCTGCCACCTTGGATTTGAATTGAGTGGAATCACAGATGACATGTCCACCTGAATGTGGAAAGGGCCCACACAACATAACACACATGACTGAACACCACACAGCACATACTATATTAAGATGCAGACACAGCATCAACAGTGTAAGGAACCTATGGGATGCCTCTATTGGAGCATATACCTGCAACTGATAGGTCGGCTCAAACAGGCAAAGACTGGGGTTAAGTAGCAACAATAACATGTCTTCCTTGAGCCAGTCTACCTTCCACTTCATACATACACACATACATCACTAATCCTGTGTTGCCCCATGAGAAGCTTGGGAACCCGGGGCTAGGCAAGTTGGTCCTGACATTTAAGATGAGAGTGACCAGCCTCACTCACCCCTGAGTGGCATTACGTGAGCAATAAACCCCAACCACCCCTTGGATATAAACTTTCACCGGTTCAATCCAATTGGAGTGCCTTAATTACCCACTAAACCACCAGGCGCCAAAATTTGGTTATATGATTACCACCCAGCGTAGTAAATAGTTTCCTGGTGTACAGGAAACCATTTGGCTTGTCACTCAGTATAGAGTCACCTGTAGGCAGAAGGAAGAGGAAAGAATGAAAGAAGGAAGAGGGAATGTACAGTCACCTGTAGGCAGAAGTATGAGGAAAGAATGAAGGAAAGAAAGACAGAAGAGGATGGAAGGAAAGAAGGATGGATGAGAGGACCTGAGAGCAGCACTACATCGAGGGAGTGGATGGTTAGTGCCTCCACCTACCACTCTCTATGTACAGCCAGATGCCTAAATCCCAGAGAGGGTGGGCACAAACAAACTGCCTCCATGATATCCTGTCCTCTCACATCAGGCTACCCTCTCTCAAACTAACACCACACTCATATACTTCATCCCTATCCCTCCATCTCATCCTCAGTCTCCCCCACTATTGCACCTCATCCTGTCTCCCTCTCCCCTTCTACCTAACTCATGATAAACTCTCCAAGTCATTTGCTCATTCTCCATTCTCTCAACATGGCCAAACCATCTGAGGGTACAGTTTTCAGCATATCCACATCAACACCACAACACTTAACTTCCTAATTTGTTGGTCTGTCTCACCACATAACTTCATAACTTGTTTCCACACCTCTCATTTGTGAATCGAGTACTTCCAACTGACTCCAAGCTTTACTTCCATACATTAGAGTGGGGATATGGGGATCACAATGCTGTCATGCAACATCTGTACTTCCATGCTCAACTCCCTATTTCCTACGTTGCCCTCAATGTTCATACCATGTTTCTTCCCTGCTGTCACCCTACTTGCACTTCCTCCTCGAAACTCCAACCCTGCCACAGTTACATTTAAGAGATATGAAAATTAACAGGAAACAGAAAATCTGCATTCTGAAGTTAATAATAATGCAGCCTAACTAAAAATCCAAGCTGTCAGTAACTAAGGTATTAAACTAATGGAAGCAAATTGAAGATACAGCCTACAACATCAAAGCTATTAAAACCAATAAAATCTGAGGAAATACTACATAATGAAACTCAACCAATGCGCTTATGTTAATTCCCCACCACACCTGTGCTACAACAGCCTTGTTTTCCTAACTAGTACTGTATATTCACTGCCTCTGCTCTGGTTGTTGTATTCTTCCATAAGATAACTCACCTCCGGCATGGACATGTGACCAGTACTGTGCTGTTTGGAGGAAAAGTGCATGGTGCTCCTTGAACTGCTTAGCCACTACTGCATCTTGGGGGTCATCTGGTTCAGCAGCAGCCAACAGTGCTTGCAGTGACAGCAGCACTGTTCGCAGCGTCATGGCTGCCGCCCTACAAACAATGTACTGATCAGTTTTAATGCACTTTTAGTGTGTGGTAATGTACATTGAAAGTGCATTAAGAGCTTACTTGATAACTAATGGCAGAAATTCATTGTCATCATAAAATTTATAAAGGCTCCAACATGACTGCATGTGTCAGCCTTGGTCACCTAATGGCAGTTCTCCATGCTGCTCAATCTCTGGCAGCCTCCCAATTCAGTCCCTTACCCCTGAGGTCACATAATATGACCTTATCTCAGGTCTTCTTTGGTCTGCCCCTTGCAACCCTATCCTCGACGTTCACACCTCTCACCCTCCGCACCCAACTATTGTCTTCTATCCTCTCAACATGCCCAAACCATCTCAATCTACCCCTCTTCATAACAACAACAATACATTCCAATCCCATCCTTCCTCTCAACTCTTCAGTCACAAGCCTGGTCAAGTAAATACTATACTTGGGTCTCTCTGACATGGCTTAATAATCTTTTTCATCATCATCATCATTCCACTTCTTTTTCCCACCTGCAGGTGGGATGAAGTGGGCCCACAAAGGGAGGAAAAGGAAAGGACATGGTTATGGGAATACTAATCAACAGAATACCCAGAGAAATGGGTCATAAACTCATTCAATCAGCACTGAAGCCCCAGGAATCCTGACTCCAACTCAAAGGTATACCTTTCACATGTAGCTCCATTATATGTCTGACAGAGTCAATCTGACACCTTTTAGGTTAAAAAAAAAAAAAAATGTATTCCTCTATACAAACTCATTTAACCAGTTAGAGCCCCTGTCTGCCTCTATATTTCTCCTCACACACTCATTTACCATAGCTATCAGCTTTTCTCCTACCACACCTCCCACCTTCAAACTTATTCCCATAAAACCTTTTCACCCCTTATTTATACCTGTTCTCTCGATATAACCATACCATCTATCCACATACTCATCAACTCTGTTGTCCATGGGCTTCCTTACTCCACATTATTCACAAATCACATCATTCTTATCCTATCCACTCTTCACACTCTACACGTTTCTTAAAACCCCCATCTCCACTGCTTTAACTCTTGAATTTCATTTTCATGCCACACCAAAATCTTACAACCATAAATTAATGTGGTAGTAATACTCCATACCATCCTATTGCAGCTCCCATGCCCAGACTTCTATTTCATATCAAAGCCTTCACAGTAACAGCCACTTACCTCCCTATGCCACTCTACTTTCCTTTTCCTTTGCACATTTACCTCTCCTTTCTACCACTTCACCTTGGTACTTAAACTCTCTCATCAATTCATGTCTCTCTCAATTCACCAGAACACACTTGAGTTATGTTCTCTCTAATCAACCAGTATTTTACTCTTATCTGCATTTACTTTCAAGGCATGACACTCACAGACATCAACAACACTCCACATCAAAGTGCAAAGATCCTGTTCATCATTAACCAGCAGCACAGCATAATTTGCATACATCAGATAAGAAATACTCCATATTTTAACATTCCTTACTATCCTCATCCCTCTCCCTATTGCTTGCATTTGTACCTCTGATAACCCCAACCATATAAATACTGAACAGCCATGGGACTGTCACATATTTTAGTCTAACTGAAACACTGATTTTAAACTGCTCACATTTTCTTTTTAATGCAAGAAAGAAAGAATCAAAGGCCAGGAGCCTGCATGATTGTCCCCTCCAAGAATAAAACGAAAACAAGATAAAAGACAGCCAAATTCAAGATTTGTTCATTTTGAGATGCCTGGACACACTGCGTTTGAAAGACTGAAGATCGTAGGCAGAAGGAAATACACACAAAGGGAGTCAGTTCCATACCTGACCTCTTGCATACATGATGGACTGGGAATAACAGCTAACTCTTGCATTAGAGTTGGACAGAAAAGGGATGAGAGTTTGTTGCTTGAAGAGTGCATCATTTCCACCATAAAATTTCGTAACGGCTCTCAGCAGCTTTCCTGCCACACCAACACTAGAGAAAACCCTTTTCAAAGCCTCTCTGTTTAGTCATAAACTTTCTTTTTATATCCATAAATGCCATAAAGATCTTACACTCCTTCACAGCCATTTTCCACTCTTCTGGTACAGTTCCATGCATTCAATTATAGTATATATATACAGTATCCTCGCGTCGAAGACAGTAATATTGTCGCCTTAGGGTTCCGTCCTGGACGAGAAACGTCTTGAACCAACACAAGACCTTATGGAAAAAATTAATATTCAAAATGTGACCCTAAAAACATCAACCTAAACCAATTTTGGCACCAAAAGAAAATTCCTCACCCATGAAAGTGTGTGTTTCTAAGCTTGCTATCTCCAGCTTAGTAGCTCAATTACCCACAGCTTGGTAGCCTGAGGTAGATGGCAGCACTTCAAGGGGTTAGCAGATGGTTTCCTAGGCATGGTTACGTAAGGAGAGGCAATAACCTCGGAGCAAATGCTGAGTGCAACACACAGTAAGTATGTCCACAATGTTCTGGTGAGAGACAAAAGCAAGCCCTGCCTGCTGATCACGTGACCAGATGCCAATATTTTATTGGACAACATCGCAACCACGTCACTCTCCCGGGC
>JAGKTI010038582.1:0-10699 GCA_018397915.1 Birgus latro | reverse complement strand
ACATCCTGAGTTTCCAGTAATTTGTACACTTCCTGCACTTCCACTTTTATATCTTTTATCACTACATTCCTAATCACTCCCTCCCCCTCCACAAACTCCCCTTCGTTAGTAAAAATCGATTGGAAACGTTTGTTCATTATTTCAGCTTGCACTGCCGCATCATTATAGACCTCTCCTTCTACTTTCAGTTTGGTGATTCCTTCCTTTTGTTTCAAATTTGCCATTAACAAATCTATAAAACAATTTGGGTTCATCCTTACATTTGTCGATTATACCTTTTTCAAAGTTCCTTTCTTCCTCTCTACGAATTCTTGTATATTCATTTCTAGTTCTTTTATATTCTTCCTTTGTTCTGTTATTACCTCTCTTTCTCCATTTGTTCCACGCCATGTCCCTCTCTTTTTTCGCTATCATACACCTTCTATTAAACCACTCCTTTTTCCTGTTTTCTTTCCCACTTACTCTTGGAACATATTTTTCCACTCCATATAGAGGTCTAGAAAGATATTCCACTTCCTCTGAATCTCTCTTGTTTCTCTGAATTTTCTCCAATCTGCATTTTCAAAAAATTTTCTCAATTCTGTAAAGTTTGCTTTCCCAAAGTTGTATCTTCCCTGCCTATGAAGCTCGTCTCTTGGCACCACGTTCCCTATTATCATCTGGAACTCAATGACCACGTGATCACTTTTTCCTATAGGACATAGATATTTCAAGGATTCAATTATGTCAGGTCTTTGGTTAGCAATAAATCTAATCTTGCTGGTATGTCATCACCTTGGAATCGTGTCTCTTCTTTGACCCACTGTGTTATTACATTATTCATCACAATGTTTAACAATATAGTGCCCCACGAATCTTCGTCACCTCCTGAGTCCCATTCCTCCGAGTTCACCTCTTTACAATTAAAATCACCCATTAGAATTACAGTATATTGCTGCTTTTCTCAATCACTTTCTGTAGATAACTAACCATGTCTGACAACATCTCCTGGTATTCATCATCAATCCATGCTCTTGTCTTAGGTGGAACATATACTACTACTACTATATCTCTCTTACAGTTCTCTCCAGTTTCTAATTTCATGTTTATCACTTCAGCCCTACCCTCTCCCATTTCCACAGAATCTACACTTAAGTTGTTCTTCACTGCTGTCATCACTCCTCCTCCCATTTTATCTTTTCTGTCTCTTCTCCACAATTTGTATTTGCCATCTCCCATATGGATATCAATATTCTCCCTTAACTTAGTCTCTACAAAGCACATAACATCAGGTTCATGTACCCTCAAGAAATCGTTGATTTCTAACACTGCCGATATTAATCCATCAACATTAGTGTACGCCACTTTCAAACTTTTTTCGTTATTACTTATACTGTACCATCTTTTCTCCTCCTCTCCGTCGGTACCACTTCCTCAATTTCTGGTCCATAACTCTCCAATAAAACACTGTCTTCTCCTTCTCCGTTCTCTGTTCGTTTTTTGCCTTAGCTTCCTTTACTAACTCCTTTATTTTAGCTCTTTCTTCCTCATTTGCATCTCTCCTTAACCAGACATTTTCGAACCCCTCTTTGTCTGCCAATTTCCATGTCCTATTCATGATTTCATTTACTATTGCCTGGGATTTAAACTTCACCTTCAATGGCCTCGCTCCTCCTCCCTCGTACTTACCTAACCTAAACACTTCTTCAATCTCTTCTTGGGCCTCATTGTTACCCTCCATGACTACTGATATTATTTCTTTAACTTTACTCAATTCTTCTCTTTCTCTTTCAGATCTTATTGTGATACGCTTTTCTTTTACCCCTAAAATTATTACACATTTTTTGTTATCTGCTACATCCCTGACTAAGGATTCTCTACTTTTCAGTACCCTAACCACTTCCCTTTCCACCTTTTCCTCGCTTTGTTGTTCTATAATCTCCTTCAAATTTACATTCCCTTCCTCCTGAATTTTCTTCCACCCCTTTTGTTGCTCCTTGATTTCCTTAATATGTTCATCTTCCAACCTCTTGTTTTCCCCTCTTGAGCTGTTCTATTTAATTTGTGGCAGATTCATTACTCACTTTTAATTCTGTGACTTCTCTTTCTTGTTCTGCACTGCGTGTGTAAACTTTCTCCAGCTTGTTCTGTAAGACTTTGATCTCTCTCTCTCCTGTTGTAAGGTCCGCTCCTGCAGCTCTCTAATTACTACCCATACCTTTTTTAATTCCTGGACATTCCTCTCCGCCATTTTTTCTACTCCTGCTACTCTTGTTTGATTCAGTTTTGTACTTCCATTTCCCGCATCTTCGTCGGAGAAGCACACAAATTCCCTTTCGCCAGATGTAAACAAACTGCCATTGCTTTCCGCCATGATACAACCGTATGTAAACTTTTCTATTCTACTGTATCGTGTCCTCTTTATCCCAAAACCTGCGTTTTTTTTTTTTTTACTAATTTCCGACGGGACCACTCATTTACATAATCACAATAGGCTGGTATCCTTTCGCCGCTAATTCAGCAATTATTTCCCTGCGATCCAGGAAGACGTCTGTCTCCGTCAGCAACCTGTGTGTGTGTGAAACATACCAAATTAATCACTAGAGGAAGAAAAGGGCAGTGTGATGGGATGTCTGAAAGCTCACATAGCCTGGTATGCATGTGGAGATCTCTTAGCTCAGTGGTATATGTCAAGTGCTCATGTAGTGCTGTGCCCAAGGCCGAATCCATGCTGGTACAGTGATAAATTTAGCTAGGAAGTTTCATTCAGCCTTTACACTGGGAAGTGGGGTAGCCACATCCCTATATTCCTTTTACCAGCCTTGCACAACATAAATGGGACAGCCGTATGGATAAGAGTCTTTCTCCATTCCCATTGATTATACAGTATGAATTACCAGTACACTACAGCTACAATACCATATACTCTATCCATAATTCAAAATATAAGTCTGGAAGATGGAAAGGTGTGACAAAATATTACCTAATTTTCATCATCACAATGCTGCTTAAGCTAAAATCTTACATGAATACATACATACATACATACAGTAGACCCCTCTGAATGCACAGGTCAAGTGCTAACCTACAAAACCACACAATGGGAGCCCTCATACACAGAGATTCATTTCCCATTATTTAAAAAAAAAGGGGTGGGGGGGGGAGTGAGTACAGTATGTGAAAATTGTCAAAATTAAACCTAGATTCTGCACTTTCTAATTACTGTGCAGTAGAAACTGCACATGTTTACAGTGATATCTTTTACATGATGCAAGGACATTTTTACAGTATTGATGTTATTTATACACTATAGTATACACACTGTAATTCTTCACATAAGAGTTTCTTCTTAGGAAACATAATGTTAATAAAATACTGTACAACTGATGACAGGTTATGTTACAGCATCACCATCATCATCATCTCTGATGCCTTGCTTCTGGAAACCCCCAAGCAGGGAATGACTGACTGCCTCTAGATTATTTAATTCTCTCTCTCTTTCCAGTACTTAAAATATCACATTTTGACAGGTGGGCTGCTCTGGCAACTCAACACCTGAGTTACAAATCTATTGGTATCTTGTAGCTCCCAAAACTATTTACTAAGCCAGGTGGTTTATCTTATTGCCCAGGGTGTTAGTAAGAACATACAGCCCTATAACTGCCACCTCCATAATGTCTGGTTGCAGTGCCTGGTGGAATGAGGGAGAGGGATCCCTCTTTCACAGACTGGCCTTAATGGCTGACTGCCTGGTTGCCCCTCTCCCACGGGCGGGTACAGGGCATGAGGTTGACTATTTCCTTCCTGTCAGCATAAATGGCCAAAAACCTGGGTGTAGCACCAAGTGAGGCTATCATGTCACCTACAGTGTCAAGTCATGCTTAGACTTGGTTCCTGTAACCAGCCAGGGGAATGGAGGGAGCAACTATGCTGAGTTGTACACATATGACTGAGTGGTGTGTGATCCTACATACTCCACCCTGCCGAAACAACTGAGCCAAATGATCAGAACCCAAAGATTGAACATATACCTGGGTATGATATAAGGTCCCAAACACAAACCTGTCCAACCACAATTTTGGGATACTGGCCCAGGAGGGCTACATCTCTTCAGTGTTGCTACAGTCCCATAATAGGGAAGAGCAGGAGAGGTAGTAGAGATACTACAGGCAAGGTGAGAGGCTGTTTGCTGTCAACAGGAAATTTGATGGAAGAGAGGAAGTCTAGGGATGACGGTAGGAAAAAGCAAAATTACAAGTTTTTCTGGTACGGAGAGGACTCTGGTACAGTGCTGGTGATGTTTGAGTCTTACCCAAAAAATGGGTGAATGAAGTCTTTGAGGTGAAAAAATACAACCCAAGGATGTCCTTTTGAAGGGCAGTGAATGTGCAATTACAGAGGGTTGAAGCTGAAAATCAAGTCAATGTAGTTTATGGACAGGGTGACTGAGGGCATGATAAAAGAGAAAGTATAAATGAAATGCAGTTTAGATTTATGCCAGGAAGAGGTGCACCTAATGTAACACTCACTATTCAACAGCTGCAAGAGGAATACCTCAGAAAGAGTGAAAAGCTATGTTCAGAAATTATGGACTTGCAGAGGTGTCTAATTAAGTCCCAAGGGTAGTCGAAAAGGGCTATGAGCAACCTGCATGTTGACGAATGGAAATTTTCAGGTTGGCGACAAAACTGTATGAATCTATCTATCTATCTATTGCCAGACGCCTCAATCCCGAACGGGGTGGCCACAAACAAATCGCCTCCATGTCACTCTGTCCCCTGCCATTTCACTACCACGCTCCCAACTCACACCCCCCTCTCTCATATACCTCTCCACTCCATCCCTCCATCTCATCTTCGGCCTCCCCCTCCCTCTCGCCCCCTCCACCTCACTCACATACACTCTCCTTGTCAATCTTTCACTCTCCATCCTCTCCACATGCCCAAACCACCTTAACGTGTTTCTCCTAACGCTTCCCATCACTGTATGAAGTGACAACTAATTCACTGAAAGTGAGTGGAGGGTCAAGCAAGGAATTCTCAGTCAATGCTGAGGTGCATCAAGATTCTGTGATGAATCCACTGCTGCCCATCTTGCCATCTGAAACACTGTCTTGAGTTTAGAAGTGGGCTATCTTGGAAGCTTTTATATGCTGAAGATTCAGCAATGACTGCTGACTATAAGCAGACCACAAATAAGTTCAAGCTGTGGAAAAGTTGGTTGGAAGAAAAGGAACTAAAATTTAATAATGCACTAGTAAAACAAAGGCTACAGTGAGTATATTGTTGGGCAAGGAGCATGGCCTGTGCTGAGTGTAAAAGGGGAGCTGGGAGGAATTCAATCGGTGTACAGTTTGTACTCTGATACTTGGATATGTAAGAAGTGCAGTGGTGTCAGATGTAGACTGCAGAATGTGGGAAACTTTTGGAGCATACTAGACATGGAGAATCCACATAGTGGACAGCAGTATCATAAGTGTCGACAGAGTAACTCCAGCCTGTCAAGCTGAGAAAACCCATCAACTGCAGGCAAACAACTGCCTCTGCAGGGCTGTCCTGTGCAGTGAACCAATGTTCCCTCCCATTAGACAGCACCTCACCACAGTAAAGCAAAGGGAAGAGTGTGGAGGTTTGGTTACCGGATGAATGACACCTCTGCATCTCCCTACCCAGTTCACACAGGCATCAGACTAGGCTTCACATCACCCTATTATCCGGCTATGTGGTTACCAACCAGCGTTGTAAATGGTTCCCTGGATTACAGGAAATCATTAGGCTCATCACTCAGTATAAAGCCACGAGAAGTGAAAAGAAGGGTTATAAAAAGTGACAGAAATGATGGAAGAAATAGGAAGAGAGAATACACAGAAAAAAGAATAATAAAGCTAAAGAAGAAGTAGGCAGCACTACATCAAGTGAGTACATGATGGTCGCTATCACCTATAACCTAGTACAATATGGTACAGAACTTGCATCATGTAGGGATATGCCTCCCCTCTGTGGTTGACATTGCCTCACTAGGGTCACACCAGGGTCCTTCCCATGGTGAGGTGCAGAGACATACAGTATGAAAAGGCTTGGCTCCTGGATGGACCTCACAACTACTCCACCCTGGCTGCACTGTGCTAACAAAAATACAACTAAAAAGACAAGTACAGTAAATGAAAACCAGCAAATACAGTCTTCTACCTTGTAGACCTCTGGTATGCCACAGCAGGCCATGCCTCTTTCTCTTTCTCTCTCCTCATTAGCACCTCACTGACACAGTATGGAGAGCACAGTACAGGCAGTTATTATTAAGTCAGGTGATGTGTTCCAAAACACTGCAACTTTTCCCATAACACTGGTACTGCACTGTATTCATCATCATCCAGACATCCTTTCCCACTCCAGGGGAGGGGGGGGGGTCCAGACAACCAGAACGAGCTTGACAGAATGAGATACAAATCAGTTTGCCCAACTGAATGAACTGCATTCCTATTCACTCACCATTCAAGCCCCTGGAATCTTGGCTGCACCTGATATGCTAACACTTATTTTGCATGTAGCTTCACATTCACGTATCCGACAATCAATCCACCAACTATCAAGTTAACAAGAGGTGCCAAACCTTATTCGTACATTCCTCTGCACAAAAATTTTATCCAGCCAGCTTCATCTCTTGTCAGTTCTGTAGTCTCAAAAGCTTCCATACCTCTCAACACACTCATTTTCCATATCTATCCATTATCTTCATGGCTTACCATGGCACCTCCCACCTTCAAACTTGCTCAGATATAGCTTTTTCACTGCCATATTCTATTCACCCCCAAATAATCCTGGTACTGTAAATCCTTAAAAACTGCCAAATCAAACTGAAAGTTGCAAAGGAATTTTAATAGGTAATTTTGTTTTCTGTATTTCACATGGATTTCACAGGAATGAAAATGAAAAGGAAAAAAAAAACAGGCAACTAATAATGAGGATTTACAGTATTTCACCAATGTTAGAGTGGTGTGGACATGTGGATACTGTACCAGACACCCACATTTTATAATGAACCACACTAAACACCTGCAGTGATGCCTTTTAATAACTCGCACTGTACACAAATGACTGAAAGGTGTCTGTAATGTTATGCAGGGGTGTGCGAGAATGATGTAATGCGATGAAAACAAGAGATGCTATCACTATTGCAAGAAAGGAACATTTCAGTTGTTCGAAGGAGTGGTGGGAGTTACAGGGCTTGCACAGAAGCATCAGAATTGGTTTCTGAACAAGTAAACAAAGCAATGGTGGCCATTTTGGCTCTGACAGGTGACAGTCAGCAGTCAGCTTAAATGTGTTAGTGAACATGGCAGTCTTTTCATCAGCCACCCTCAGAGTTACGGTATTGCAGGAAAGATGCACCAAATACAGGGAGATGGTCCTAACTTACTTAATATCTTTATAGCGATTTATCGATTACTGGGAGATCGGATAACGGGTGCGCCGTACTGTTTTTGATAATGCAAGTTTTTTCCATTTATTAACAGAATTTTGTAAAAAATTATAATTTTCCAAGCATTTCCTATAAGGGCAAATAACTGACAAGTGAAATCACTCATTATCAACAGGGAAAAATATAGTATATACTATGGTAGTGGTCATGGTACTTGTAGCCCCAGATTAATCTGAAATGTGAATCTAGAGGACTGCAGGATTAAGATGCCCTGCTCCTTCTTTTAGGAGGAGATGTGTGTGAGGAAAGATGAGGGATGTTTGTACAACCAAGCAGTGGATTCTAATAGTTATATCACTGCCATCATATAAAGGCATCCTGTCCAGCACCTAACATCATCGTTAACATGATACCGTATATACTGTTCAGAACTTATCCTTTTGCAAATACAATATTGGTACTACTTATTCAAAACACAGCACAAGGTATCTGGATTCCTTGTAACCTAATCTTTCACTTACTCTAAATAAAATAAATACGAGCAAACAACAAGGAAATGATTACCATAAATATGCTTTTCTCTCAAGATTCAGACAGCTTTCACAACACCCATGCCTGAGAAGAAAATTACAGGTATACCTCAATATACGATACCCCTAGATGCGATACCCCGGTTCAGCGATGGGGGTGGAAATACCATCATACCCCGCCTAATGATGGCCGATCCCCTGTTTGATGATGGGTTTTTACAGTATTTTTATTTTTTACCGATTTTCATAATTTAGACTAAAATTGTGTGTTTAGGCTGACTTATAAACTGTTTTAGCCTTAGATGATATGTTTTAGTCATAGGTGTGGTGAATACTGTAATGTCATTTTTAGGTACAGTTTACTAAGTTTGATATTTTCCAGACTTCTATATGACAATTTTCAGATTTTATTAGTTGGTTTTAGTGAGTTATTTATGGGTGTTACACTTTGGATAGCTTCTTTTACAGCTGTCTGGCCATCTAGAATGGCTTTAAACTTCTTTTTGGAATCATTTGGGTGGGTTTAAGACATGGTTGGGGGGGAAACCCAAGGCTCAAAAACACATCCCTATACTTTACATGTTAAATCTACCCCGAGCTACGATACCCCACCTAACGATGGCTTTTTACTTAACAAATTGCATCGTTAAACTGGGGTATACCTGTACACAGTATTGCTGAGTGCAATATAGGTACAGGAAACCCATTATCCAAACTCCTCACATCCAAAAATTTGTTTATACACTACAAATTAAATAAGTTAACACTACATCAATACTACAGAGTATCCCTGTTTATATGAACTGCTGATACAAAAGAAAAAAAAAAGTTTTCCACCCGTATGAAGTGCTTGATATCACAAAATACCAAACCGAGCCCCTGGAGAGTGTATAACTATATAGTAACACTTGTTGCCATGACACTTTTATCTCGCAACACCATAAACTATACCTTTTTACATCTATATAATGCACAGTTAAATACCTGTACTTTGTCGTGGTAAGAAAAAATGAAGCATAATAGTCACGCATCAATATTATCAGTAATCAATAAGTTGGTCTCCTGACAGTCAAAGTTTCATAGGTTTCTTTACTGCCTACTTGCACACCTTAGCATCTCCAGCTACAAGACTCACTACAGTATATGCATTCATAACACACCTCGCTTATACAGTATTCTCATAACACAAGGACATGCATGAGTGTATAATTATAAAATAACACTTAGTCACAATGTTAATTATACCTAACAGTACCATAAACTATACCTTTTTCCATATCTATACAGTAATGCATATTTAAAATACTTGCGTTTTGTAGTGGTAAGAAAAAATGAAGCATAATGGCAAGACATCAATGTTATCACTAATCAGTAAGTTGGTCAGCTGACAGTCAAAGTTTAATGGGTTTTGTTACTGCCCACCTTTGCCTCTCAAGCTCCAAAACTCACTAGCCTATATGCATTCATAGCCCATCTCACTTATATTCTCATACCATGAAGACATGCATGAACCATTATCAATCTCCCTCCATCATTCTGAGATGTATAAGTGTCCAGTAAGTGCATCTTAAACCATTTCAAGCACCAAGAAAGTTTGTGATACTTTCAGTAGTGAGGGAAGAGTCAAGATTTTGAACAACTGTCAGTAATCAACATTAAGAGAGACTTAGTATTTGTGAATAATGCATGAAATAAACATATTTATAAAATACCCAACCAGTGGAAAAGGTGTTGTTACATGATTTACTGTAGAAAATCAGCAGCTGAGATGGTGACAGGCAAGGTCCCATTTTGAAACTAAATTCAGTTTCGTCATGCATTTCTCTGTAAAACTTTGTGCTCATATTTTTCAGGAATGTTTTGAAAATTATAAGGTGATCATTGGCTCTTTGTGTTCCCAAGGAATTCTGTCTTGAAATGTTGATTAGGAAGATGGTGACTCTGACTGTAGGGGTCAGTGACTTAGGCAAGGTTGGAATTGGTTCTGGTTAGGCTTGAACTGCTCAGGTCTAAGTTAGATTTTATGTGGTACATCCTAATGTCTTCTTTCATTCATTTCTGTATATTTTTACCATAAAAAAAAAAAAATCCAAAATCCACATTTTTCCATACTTCTCTGAATTGTACATTTTCTCATTTATTTGCAGAAAATTACCCATTTCCCCCAACCCAAAAACTATTTCAAACTAGGTTCAAGTGGAGCTGAAGATTAAAATCACACAGAATCCAGAGGAGAAAAATCACAGATTTGGAAGGAATTTGAGTGCAAAGTGGAGGGAATGTAAGAAAATGTTCTGGAAGGAGGTAAAGAGAGATAGGGTGCCAACAAAGTCAGTGGGGGTGTGAAAGATAAAAATGGTAGATTACTAGTGGAGAAGGGAGAAAAAGTAAACAGATGGAGAGAACACTTTAATGAACTGTTGAACACAGAGAATGAAAGTAATGCAAGTATAAGTGGCTGGGGAATGGCGGGGAGAAGGAGAGTTTTGAGAAGAAAGGAAGAAATCACCAGGATGGAAGTGGTGGAAGCAATGAAGAAAGTTAAAATGGGGAAAGCCCCAGGAACTGCTGGAGTGTGTGGTGAAATGCTGAAGCATGGGGGAGAGATAGTAATAGAATGGATGTGGAAAGTGTGCAGATTGGCCTGGGAGGAGGGTAGAGTCCCGGAGGATTGGAAGTCATGTATAATTATTCCTCTGTACAAAGGAAAAGGGGAAAAAGCAGTGTGTGGTAATCATAGGGGCATTTGCCTTCTCAGTGTAATAGGAAAA
>JAGKTI010038581.1:0-10699 GCA_018397915.1 Birgus latro | reverse complement strand
AAAGGTGATTTTCATAGTGATTATCATGTCTCTTACCTGCATTCACTTAGCTGTCAGCTGGTGAAGATATTTTCCCCACTCACCTCTAAATCATAATTTTTCTGGTTACATTTTATTTATTTCATGCTTTTTGTACCATATTTGAGTGCATAGGTTGTGAGAAAGATGATTTTCTCAGTGATTATCATGTCTCTTACCTACGTTCACTGTGTTGTCCTCTGGTGAGCATCTTTGCCATACACACCTCTAAACTATCATTTTCAGGTAACAATTTATTTATTTCATGCTTTGTATCCCATATTTTAGTGCATAAGATGTGAGAAAAGGTGATTTTCATAGTGATTTCCATGTCCGATACTTGCTTCCACTATGCTGTCAACTGGTGAGCATCTTTGCCATACTCACCTCAGAATCATCATTTTTTGCTTAAATTTCAATTAATTCATGCTTTGTGTCTATTATTTATGTGAATGGGGTCTTAAGTAAGTGCTGTGCATGTCCGGTAGGGAGGTAGGTAGGTGGTTTTCCAATTTAGGTTAGGTTAGGTTAGGGTCAGAAATAACCGGTGCTGGAGCTTCAAGGCCCAGTATCCGGACATGACCACTTTCCGGACATGCCTTTGGCTCTATTATGTCGGATAGTGGGGAGATTACTGTATGTGTTTATATATGTATTTATATATGGCGCAGTTGGCAGCGCATGAGAATAATCTCTAGGTTGTGAGTTCGACTCTCACCCGATGGCACTACTTTTTTAGTGGTAGGTGGTGGCGACCATCATCCACTCACTTGATGTAGTCCTGCCTACTTCTTCCTTAGCCTTTATCATTCTCTTTCTGAGCCTGCCCTCCTCTCTTCCTATTTCTCCCATCCTTCCTGTCACTTCTTATTGCTTTTCTTTCCTTTACAGGTGGCTTTACATTGAGTGACAAGCCAAATGGTTTCCTGTAAACCAAGAAACCATTTACAACGCTGGGTGGTAACCATATAACCAAACCATACGTGCTCCCTGCGTGTCAACAAGTGGGTTGGTGGAGGGTTAGTGCCCCTCCCTGTAAAACAAATAACTCAGAGTCAAATGGCCACCCCTTGCGGAATTGTGGCGTCTGGCAATAGATAGATAGATCTATCCATCCACCAATACATCTCATTAATGCCTTGCTGTTTCCCTTGAACTTTCATGCAGTAGATAGTCATGGCAGATGAGTTGCCAGGCTGCTTAATCCAGACACTTCTGTTTTGCATTCTCAAGTATTCCTTCATTTCAGCCCTTATCCATAAATTTTCATTTCTTTTCTCCAGTATAGCCTGGGAACTTCTCGTAACATCACCAGTTACCTTACTTTGACACATTCCATATCACACTATCCTCTTTTCTTCTGCCAACATGTCCTCACCATCTCACTGCATTTTGCTTTGTCCACTCCATAACACCATACTCCATATTTGCTATTATCTTCACAGCAAATTGTCTTCATTATCTTCATCATTCTAACCATAATTGACTTATGAGATTGGGTGAGATAGGAGAAAAAGTTTAAATGTAGGAAAACTATTAGGCAGCATGCCTGTGAAATGGGCCACACAGGCATTCACACATACTGTAATTCACACCTTTGAAGGAAGAAAGCTCTTCCTTACCAAAATTATCTTATCATCTGCTGTTACATATATTGTACCATCAGTAATTATTGCTACTCATAGGAAGCTCAGCTTTGCCATTTCTTTGTCACATCCTATCAGCACTATACAACCAGATGTATAGGTTGGTAAATGTATTTGTATACTGACCCTCAGTACTTTCTTCACTGGTATTCTGTCACACCTAGGGTTTCCACCTGTTCCTTAAAAAATGGGATTGTTCCATATTTGAAAGTAAATTGTTGCGTTCCGTATTGAACCTATACTGTAAAAACCTGTTGCTCCTTATTTTTCTCTTCTGAATTCACCAGCTTCATAATCTGTCATTTTTCCTACATTGACATATATTGATTTGATAGTCTACTGAAAATTGATTTCATCTAGTGAAAATTACTGTGAAATATCTGCCATATATTTCAAGTACCTGGCAACCTTGTTACTTGCTAGTGGAGTGGCGGGTAGCAGCGTGGGAGACGGGAATCACGAAGCCGCGGTCTATATACAGTGGACCAACTGCTGAATTGACTCAGTCTGCCTTGGAATTTTGGAGAAAGCCTCCCGAGTCCCTTGTTGAATAGTATATAAACAAAAATGGCTAGTTCCTCTGCCACTAGGAACTTTGATTTATTGCTACTTGCATTTTAACTTCATAAATTAAAATGATACCAAAATTATGTTTAAGGAAATTGCTGGTAATGTTAACATATGTTTGTTTCCTTTCGCCTGTAACCCCACCCCTCCCAACCTCAGTGGTGGGATGTTCCTTATTTTCCTGAGCTGGAGGTGGCAACTAGTCACACCTCATTATCCATGCTTCCAAATTTAAGCATTATAAGAACTTACTCTTCACTTCCTCCAACCTGTATTGTGACTTGAAATTGTAACTTCAGATTCCCTCGTCTCAGACACACAGATTAACTTAACTTTTACAGGTATTTGCCTTTAGTGTCCTCTTTCTCTTACACTCATCATATTCATTTACCACCTCTTGTAGTTGTTTCCCACTCTGAGTTTTCTTTATCAGCATGCACACAGGTGAAGATTTCCCACATTTTATAATTCTTTGTTGTTTCATTCTCACCCCTGCATCTGTTGTTTTTGCTTTAATTTTTTGTATACAGTATTACCTAAAGTGTAAATATTCAACAGTCATAGCAACATGACATTGTCTTGTCTTACCTCTTACCTAATAACTTGTCACTCAGTCTCTCACTGGTGCAGGTGCCATTTCTTATGTAGAGGACTTTAATTGCCTTCAGTAGCCTTTTTCTGATTCCTTATCTTTTTAACACATGCTAGAAGGCATCCTAGTCAGCTTTTTTATTGGCTTTCACCATTTCCTAGAAGGCAGTATATAGTTTTTGTCCATTATCAGATGCTTTTCATCTACCATTTTCAAAACTGATCAGCATAACCTCTTCTTTATTGAAACCCTCTATGCAGATCATCTGCATTACATTTTACCTTCTGTATTCTCTTTGATTGTGGTAGTTAAGGGTGCTCACCATCCACTCATTCAATATAGTGCAGCTCTCGGGGTCCTGCCCTTTCCTCTCTTCCTTCTTTCCTTCCTTCCTCTTCTGTCTTTCTTTCCTTCGTTCTCTCCTCTTCCTTCTGTCTGTGGGTGACTCTACACTGATTGACAAGCCAAGTGGTTTTCTATACACCAGGAAACCATTTACTATGCTGGGTAGTAACCACATAACCAAATTACGGTTCCTGGTGGCTTAGTGGGTAATTAAGGTGCTCCAGTTGGATTGAGCCTGTGCAGGTTTATATCCAAGGGGTGGTTGGGGTTTATTGCTCACGTAATGCCGCTCAGGGATGAGTGAGGCTGGTCACTCTCATCTTAAACATCAAGACCAACTTGTCTAGCCCCAAGCTTCTATGCCCCTCATGGAGCAACACAGGATTAGATGATGGATGGTTGGATGGTATTCTCTTTGGCTTCTTTTTGTATATTGTTCATAGTCTTCTCAACAGAATAATATCTGTATAATTCTTACTTTCTTCTTTGCTTTTGTTCTCATTGTATAATGCCTCATTGTCACAGCTTCATGTCAGGTGCAGCCAAGAAAACTGGAGACTTGTATGATTAGCAGATCCATGCATGTCATATTCATTTCACTTGGCACTCTGTTGATAGTTCTGTATTTATATTAGTTTTACATTACACATTTCCAGTACTGTCTCGGGATCCTTCCCAACCCAATTATTAATAAGAACTAAGGGTAGGATTATTAAATACAAATTATTGCTTACAAGCAGTCCACTTTGCCTGCAGTCCTGTGCACCCCTCCACGCCACAACATACATAATCCCCTTGCGTGCCTAATTATCACACCACAGACTGTTCTTCAGCATAACTGCAACATAAATTGTACTGGAGCATTCAGTGGAAGTGGTTGTTTTTTTGTGGTCCACTAGGTTTTTGTCGATGTGAGCCTGGGGTTGCAAGAGCAACAGCAAAGTTAAGATGATAATAATTTTGATGATAATTATAACTTTTCCTTTCTGAACAGAGCAGAAGCAGTTAGACACAGAAATTAACAACCTCCGCAACTCTCTGCGTGGGAAGGTAAACAAACTGAATGACCTGGAGCACAAGGAAGAAACCCGAGGGTCTTCTCTGAAGCCACTTTCACAGGAGGAATGGCGTGCAGTTAGGCAAGCCCTTGGGAAATAATTGGCTTGTGGTTTGTGAAATACTGGAAGGGATATTGTTCACTCTTTATTTTCCCTGTCACTCTCATCACACTCACATCACATCATAACCATTTTCACCCATCACATTCTCTGCTAATTTTTATTTTATTCACCTGCTTACTGCCTTCACCCCATTCTGCCTTCCACATATTCTGCATCCCTAAGCACTTATCCCACTGTCACCTGACTCTTCCATCCTTGCACCCATTCTCACCTCACTCTCCCTCCCACTCATGCTCAAGTTTGCCAGCCTATTCACACCCCCCACTCTCCTTCCACACTCTCAACCTGTTTTTCTCTCTCTGTCACATTGTTCACTCTCCCACCCACTGTCACCCAAGTCTTTTTTCCAGACACTCTCAACTCACTGTTTTCCAGTTCTCTCCCATCCCGTACTCTTCCTTCTGCACTTCCTGTATTCCATGCCGATCTGGCCCACCCACTCGCCCTTAGATCAAATCTTCTGGCAGTTGGGTCAGTAGCACGTGCGTCTTCTATTATTCCTGATCGGGGTTCAGTCCCACCCAGAGATAGACATTGAAGAGGGTGCAGCAATATCTCTTCATGTATGATAACACATGCTTGCAATTTGTTTAGCTTCCCTCAGTGATGTGCTGTATACGGTATATGCTCTCTCACTTGCAGACATAGCCATGTCAACAAAGCAGATTTCCACTTGTAACTCTCCCTGCACTCAGAAACCTTGCACCTTTATATCCATGTATGCAGCACTGGGTGAGGGTGGGTTACTTCTTCAGTGATAGAGCGTATGTTCCACTTCTCCGTGGATTAGTTGTCTTTCTAGAACCATAAAATATGGCTTGAGCGTTTATAGTAGAGCTGCCCACCCATGTTGAGCACGTTCAAGCAGGCTGCTGCAGTACTTACATACAATACATGCATGCCCTTCATCATTTACATTATCTTTGCATTCACGCTTCTCTCCTTTCCACTTCCAGTTTGTTGATACATACAGTGTTGTTAAAGATATATGAGGCATTCTGTGGAAGAAGGGCCAGCCAACCAAAAATGGCAAAATGGACCTTCAGGTTCCAACACGTTCCCCTGGCCTAGATCAAATGTGTTTGCCTGCAGAGAAATAACTATTGGCCCTTTTAACATGGTCAAAAGTCCCTAGTCTGGACCCCCAGTAATCAACCCTTTTGCATTGTCTCAGTGGACAATGCTCCAATAGGAGAGGAAGGGCCATTCGGCAGATGACACCCAACCAGTGAGACACTTCTTTGCCTGATACCTGTCAGTTGTTTTGTTTAATTTACAGATATAACTGCTCTATTGATTCCCCCCAAATCGCACTTTCGTTTGGAAATTTTGATTATTTATTGAGATAATGGATTTTGGGGGAGGGAGACCACAAGTATTATATTCAGTAGTCTTGTCATTTTATACCTTTCAAAATCAGGTGGGTTTTGGCTCCACAGCATAGAAAAATAAAAGACATGTTTATCAGTGTACAGTACAGTATTATTATATATATTATGCCATTTGATTAATGTAGAAATGAGTTATTTGAGAGGAGCATGTGGAGTCACATGGAGAGACAGACTAACAAATGAGGAAGTGAAGGAGCGTTGTGGTGTGGTTGAGGACGTGATGGGAAGCGTTAGGAGAAACACGTTAAGGTGGTTTGGGCATGTGGAGAGGATGGAGAGTGAAAGATTGACGAGGAGAGTGTATGTGAGTGAGGTGGAGGGGGCAGGAGGGAGGGGGAGGCCGAGGATGAGATGGAGGGATGGAGTGGAGAGGTATATGAGAGAGGGGGGTGTGAGTTGGGAGCGTGGTAGTGAAATGGCAGGGGACAGAGTGACATGGAGACGATTTGTTTGTGGCCACCCCGTTCGGGATTGAGGCGTCTGGCAATAGATAGATAGATAGAGATTAATGTAGTGAAGTTATAACACAGTACAGTACCACAGTGGTAGTCAAAACAGTTTAAAAACCGTTCATGTGATCCAGACTAACGTCTGATATATCGGAAAAATTCCGGATTAGCAGGGGGAAGTCCGGATGTCGCTTTTATCGGAGTTTTGTATTTTTCGGGATGGCTTGGGCGGGATGGCTTGGACCCCAATTAGTCCGTTATAGTGAGGTCTTACTGTATAAATGGATGTCATCATGATTATCAGTATGTTTACCAGTTATAATATGAAAGACTGTTAACCCCTTCTGGGCTAGATTATTTGGTAGTTTACCTTCGAGTCATTGTTCATAACCAGTGTAAACTGTACTTCATATGAGGCTATCAGTTGGCCTATGCGGATCTTTGTTGTGCCTCATATATCTGCAGCTCAACAGGTATTAATTCCCCCCCCCCCTTTTTTTTTGGAGGGGGGGGTAACATAGAAAATTTGAGTGGGCATTACAGAGGTATTACCTTCAAAATCTATAAATTCATTCTTCTCCAAACCCTGTTTATGTTTGGTTGGCCCTCCTTCCATGGAATTCCTCACATGAATTAAGATCAGTTTGATAAAAATCCGAATTAATGTATAAGTGGATTTCTTGCTTCAGGTCATCCGAGCTTTATCATACCTGTGAGTAGACAGACTGTAATGTGGTGATATTAGTAATTATATCAAGAAGTTTTTATCCTTGTTACTGAGGGGTCATCCCATGTGATTAAAGTAATTTGATGGTAGCAAGAATTAAAAAGAAAAAAAAATCATAATGCAGAATTTAACTCCTCCAGTGTGATTAAGTCTTCTGTTTCTTATTTTTGCTATTACCAGAAAATATTCTTCTTAGGATAGATACCTCATATTGAAGGAGTCAGTGCAGATTGATTCTGTCCCCAGCATCAAAATCTCTTTCCTGCAGAATAATAATGAAGTTGTCTTTGTAATGAAGTAATGAAAAATTGTGCAAGGTGTTGGTTACCTAATACTGTATTAAAGCAAACTCTTAATTATCTGGCATAATTCAGCCAAGCCTTACACCAAATGACATGCAACGCCGGATATTGCATAGTACCCCCCATCCTGTCAATATTCAGCGTCGAGCTGGATATTGCATTGCTATCAGTCTCAACCCTGTATCCTAGAAACTTTCATATGAGTAAAAGATGAAAATTAAGTATAAAATACCATAAAATAATGATACAGTACAGTTGTACAGTGCTGGTTGGGTACCATTTATGAGTCGGTTGATACACCTCTACACGATATTGCATAGAATTGCCAGATAAGTCTTGTTTTGGCACCAGACATTGCATACTTTCGTTGAATATTGCTTTAATAGAGTTGAGCCAGCATTGCTGGATATTGCTTTGGGCTGGATATTGCAAAAATAAATAATTGGGAGATTACTGTATTACATACTAGTTTAGTGTAAGTTCTACATGTTAGTGAATAAAGAGAGGACAAAGTATGCAGTATTTGTATTTACTCTTATGACAGGCCAGATTTAAAACTGTAATAGTAAGCGGAAGACTGCTATTGATCCTGGGAGGTAGTCTTGGACAGTGATATTGCACCACTTTTTAGACAGTATTAAAACTGCTGGAATATTATGAATATCTGGGGGTTCCAAAGCCTGCACTATTGTACTGAATATTAAAAGTCATTGCTTAGTGTCCCATTATTTATCATAGTAAGGTGGCTTGTCTGTGGAAGTGAACACCATATACAGGTGACTTTACACTCCCTCTTCTGTCTTTCATTCCTTCTTTCTTTCTTCTTCCTTCTGCCGATGGGTAACTCTACACTGAGTGACAAGCCAAATGGTTCCCTGTACACCAGGAAACCATTTACTATGGTAACCATATAACCAAATTATGGCACCTGGTGGTTCAGTGGGTAATTAAGGTGTTCCAATCAGTTTGAGCCTGTGTAGTTTATATCCAAGGGGTGGTTGGTGTTTATTGCTCATGTAAAGCCACTCTGGGATGAGTGAGGCTGGTCACTCTCATCTTAAATGTCAGGACCAACTTGCCTAGCCCCGGGTTCCTACGCTCCTCATGGGGCTACTTAGGATTGGATGATGGATGGATGGAGCTTAACCCTTGAATTTTGTGACATTTAGGTATTCTTGCTATTTCCAAACAAAATTAATCAGCTTTGGAGAGACTTTGAACTCAAGAAGTTATGATGCAGCCTTCATTTACTCCATCAGTAATAGAAATCTGTCTAAAGTTGAATCAGATTGGAAACAACAGGAATATTCTATTCTATATACCTAGGCTGCTTCCCCCAAGAAAAGGGAGGTAGCCGAGACAGGTCAACACACTACCAATTTACTCATCCACTCATACACATTCATTCGCATCTTAGCCATAAAGGGGAGAAGGGACAGATCCTCACCGCACGAGGGTCAACTATGCAGTGCAGTCAGTGACATCCGCAGCAGGGCCCGACAGCAAAGCTGGTTTACCCCTGCCACATCATAATGGATCCAGCCCCTTACCCACACCTGACCTGATCAGCTGATCAGACAAAATGCAGGAGAATATGGGCTGCATCATCATTTATTCATTCACAATTTCCCTCCATTCATTTCTATCACGCATAGCCACTCTTCCTTGCTCAACAGACAACTCTCTCTCATTCAACACTCTCTTCACACTGTCCATCCATCCTATTTGTTGCCTTCCTCTCAGCCTTACACCTCTCACATCAGATCTAGTTATCTTTTTCACCAATCGCTCTTTATCCATTCTCTCCATATGCCCAAACCATCGCAACACCCTGTGTTCAACTCGATCAGCCATCTCCCGAACAATTCCAGTTCTCCTTCGCACTTCATCATTTCTCACTCGATCCATACACGTCACTCCACACATACTCCTCAGACACCTCATCTCCATTACATTCAAACTTTTCCTCTCTGCTACACCCACATTTCATGTTTCAGCCCCATATAATCCAGTCGGTACCACAATACCCTCATACAGCCTTCTCTTTACATCCATTCTGAGTGAATGACATCTAAAAACTTTTTTCATTCCTCCCAGCACCTTTCCAACTTCATTCATTCTAATAAAAAAGTAAAATCATCACTGTAATTATTGTTGTTGCCTAACTCCAGTTCCTCTGGCAGAGGAGAGCCATCGACCATGGGTAAGAAACTGCGTCTGTGCAGCCTTTTACAAGTACAGAACACTACAGACTATGTAGGGATCTGGTGTCCCTTTGTGGTAGACAGCACCTCACCAGGGTCAGACCAAGGTCCTCACGGCAAGGTGCAGGGAAGTATGGGGACATTTGACTTCCAGGTGGACACCATAGCTTTACTCCACCCAGGGTGCACAGCACTACCGTGTATAGGCTTATCATGTGTGCCACATCACTTGAGGGAAGAGGTTGAATGTCAGTTTGGGCAGAGTGGTATGAAAATCAGGGTTAACTGTTCATTTACTGTCTGTTAGTTTATTGCCTAATACCACATCCTGTGAGATGTGGCCTCATCAAATAACCTCCAAGCCATTTCTGTCCCAACTCAGTAACAACCCCTCTTCCCATGACACACCACTCTCTCCTTTATGAAGTACTCTTGCACTTGGATCTGCATCTCATTCTCAGTTTTACTTTCTCCTTCCAGCCATCTCACTCTCATACACTCAAGTCAATCTCTGATTTGCCATGCATCCCACATGGCCAGACCACATCAGTGCGTTTCTTTTGTTTTCCCACATCAGCCTCTATATTGCATCCTTCTTGAATCCTTTCATAACACCATCTCTCCTTCCACTGTCCTCAAACTGTATCAGAAGCTGAAGACATCTCCATTCACCAATAATCAAGATGACAGAAATTTGCTTCATTAGTTCAGTGCCTCACATCTTGGAACTCTGTCAGAAGCTAGAGATATTACTCTGCTCCTCAGTAATAACCAAGCATGTGGGATTTTTCATTCAGAAATTTGGCACATAAATCTGGGTCAAATGCATAAGAGATCTTCCCAAATTAGTCACAATCAATCAAGTGGATTGAATTTTTTTTTCATTGGTTCCTAACTGCATTACTGGTATAAGGTATAGGTATAGTATTTTGGTAATGAAAAATTAAGTGGGCTAGAATATCATACATGTCATTACAGTAGCTTGGGAAGAGGTTTAGTTCCTGGTTGGATATCTGCAATTGCTTCACTCTACCCAAGCTACACAACATCACCACATGTAGGGTGCTCGCCAGTGCCTTTTGATAATGTAAGGATTATGGATTGAGCTGAAATTTCTTCCTCATGTTATCATGTTGGATGACCTGGAAGTTGATGGGATATTTGTCAGTTAAATTCTGTGACCAGGTGATTCTTGTGTTTCTCTCTCTCTCTCTCTCTGATTCTTGTGTTTCTCTCTCTCTCTCTCTCTCTCTCTCTCTCTCTCTCTCTCTCTCTCT
>JAGKTI010038580.1:0-10699 GCA_018397915.1 Birgus latro | reverse complement strand
CCCTCTGCACCCCACCCAGCACCACCCATACCCCTCTGCACCCCACCCAACACCGCCCACTGTACCCCACCCAGCACCGCCAGTACCCCACTGTACCCCACCCTTCACCAACAGCACTTCACTACACCCCACCCAACACCGCCCACAGCACCCCACCCAGCACCGCCAGTACCCCTACGCACACCACCCAACACCACCAGTACCCCACTGTACCCCACCCAACATCAACAATACGCCGCTGCATCCGAACCGAACGCCACTAGCAGCCCATGCCCCATACCCCAGCCAACACAGAAAACACACCAGTACACTCCATCGAACACCGCCAGTACCCAACCACACCAACCAAACACCACCAGCTCGCACGTACACCCTACCCAACACCCCCAGTACCCCACTGCTCCTCTCTGAACGTCACTAATTGCCAAGAACGAAACCTGTCTCGTAAATTCTCTTAAGTTTACGTTCTATACTAACTTCACGTTCTGTCTTAATCTACCGTTTTCTTTCATCGTCTGGTTGAGTTGCAGGTTAGGCGTTAAGTTAAAAAAAAAATTCAAACAGAGAGGCATCCGAGAAGCAAGACGAATATTTGATGACGTCACCTTTGGCGTGTTCAGTGTAGGCCGAGCTGTCGAAGAGGATGGTTGTGGACGGCTTCTCCGGGACATTTTTCTTCGTCAAACGTAAATAATATCAGTAGAAAATCATAGTATCTTAATTTAGACTAAGTTAATACGCGTGTGGGCCAATGTGGGTTGATTTAAAGCCAAGAGGATTGGCGTAATGTGAGCTAGTTTGATCTGGAGCCGTGCTGAGGAGGAAGGAGTGTTGATATGCTTTTCTGGGACACTTTTCTTCATTAAAGGTAAAGTATATGTTAAGAAAATCACGATATATTAACGTAGAACAGTCTGATGTGCAAGTGAGTAAACATGGACTTAAGCCAGGGTGAGAGGTGTTTTAATGGGTTCAGTGTGTTTTCCGAAATACAAACTGCGAGAGAAGCTTGTGACTGGGTTGGGTTGTTTGATAGTTTGCAGTGGCTAGTCTAGGTGGCATTGGAGGCTTCGTAGCAACTCCTATATGGCGACTTATTATAAAAACTTTCACGGTATCTGCTGTAATGTAGGCCAAGGACACGGGGCAGTCAAATAGTCAGCCTAACCCAGCAATTTAACCTAACCTACCAACCAAGATTCGAGCAAGTTTTAGTAAGTCTGCCATTAAAATCGTCGGTGAGGCATAAGGAACATGATACGTGGGGAAAAATCCAACAGAAAAAGATTGTGTATTCATGAAAATAGCCAGGAAAAATACGGAAAACAAACGGGAGGAAAAGGAATTGAATTAGTGAAGTCCTGTTGCTGCTTAAACACATGTACCCTATTCTCCTGTTGGGATTAGTGGGATTACCTTTATTACTGTTGTTATTACTGTTATAACTGTGACTATTATCCTTCTTACTATTACTGTTATTGTTACTTTTATTATTATTATTATTATTATTATTATTATTAATTAATTATTATTACTTCTAAATGATACCGTTATTCTCTTTACTATCATTACTCATTATAGTCATTACTCATTATTATTACTCGTTACTTTACTCATTACTATTACTCTTATCGCTATTAATACTATTGCTGTAATTATTGCTATGAAAATTACTGTTTCTATTATTATTTTTTCCGCTACTAATTTCAGGTTTTATTTCAGATAATTTTTGACCGGGAGAGCTGAAGACGAGAGGACGAGACGAGACGAGAGGACAAGAGACAAAGACAGGAGGAGATGGACAGAAGAAGACAGTAGCTGCAGTACCGCTGAAATCACCACCACCACCACCACACCACTAATCGTCACCACCACCGCTCCATTACCACCACCACCATTACCACCACCACCCACGCCATCCATCACCACCACAGCCACTATCACCACCACCACCTCCATCACCACCACCACCACCACACCCTCAAATCACCACACCCATCAGTACCACCCTCCTCATTACCACCCTCATCATTACCACCCTCATCATTACCACCCCATAATCACTACAACTATCATCGCCGTCACCACCACCACTTCACCACTACCACCACCCCTACCACCAGCACCACCACCCTTGTCAGTATTATTATTTCTATGCCTTTCCCACATCACGAAATAATCTCAGTGTTGTTATGATAATCTGTTAAGGCAGCAGAACGCTTACATTTCCCAAAATATTGATGATGATGATTATAATGGAGAATACACTGTTCCTATTGGCCATCTGAAGAGCCTGTATTAATTTGATTTTATATTTCCAGGTTGATTTGGACCTGAAGAGTTGATGATGAGAGAAGACAGGAGGATAAATGACAAGACAGGACAGAAGACAGCAGTTGGGAAGAACCGCTATAACCACAACTACCACCACCACCATCCCCCCCACCCCCACCCCCATTCACAGGTAAGGTCCTTCTACCTCATTCTGCCTGCAGGTATTTCGTGCTGGGGGCGTCACCTGGCTTTGGGTTATTTATGAAAGGCTTTGACCTTTTTATATAATTCCATGGCACACTTTGCCTTGGAGTATCACCTGCCTTGTTGCAAAAGTATATGTTTATAGGCATGCTTTAACGTACTGTATAAACTATTTTCACACACACACACACACACACACACACACGAGCACATAAACTTACATGCACACAGTCACACACGCAAGTGCGCCTGCATTCACGGATGCACCCGCTAGCACACATGCACATGTACACATGCACACATATACACATACATAACAGCACATGCATACATGCACGTATCAGCATGCAGACTTCCTCATACTCACTGGTATGCTTGCATACAATTGTAAATACATACATACATACATACATATATGCATACACAAATATACACGTACACGCAGACACACATACATACGTGCATACATGCACTTATGCAAAAGAACCTACACATATATAACTCCATGTATACATGCACAGATACATAGTTATATACATACTTACCCATGCTTACATTCGTATAACCTACATGTGCACATGCTGTACATTCATACGTAAGTACTGTACATTCATATAACCTACATGTGCACATGCTGTACATTCATACACAGGTACCGTACAATCATATAACCTACATGTATACATGTTGTACATTCATACACAGGTACTGTACAGTCATATAACCTACACGTATACATGCTGTATAATCATACATAAGTACTGTACATTCGTATTAGAGATGCCCCGGAACTTGGTTCCGGCTGCTTACTTCCGGCCGGAACTTCATTAATGAAGTTCTGGTTCCGGCCGGAACTTTGGAAAAAAAAACGACCGGAACCGGAACCTTCTCACTACCATACAGCATTAAGCTCCTACCCTATCTGACATACCAGGACCACTTAGCAAGGAGGAGGAGCCATTTCATTGTCAGAAGAGGCAACAGCTCTTTCAATTTCCTCCATCGACTCCTTACCTTAGCCACATAGCTAGCTCCACCTCCAGCATACTACATGTCCCCTAAAATACAAAACTCCTCTTACATGTCCCCTAAAATACAAAACTCCTCCAAACATTCAAGAGACTCTCCAGCAAGATCACTCCTTTCACGCCTATCAATCTCTACTTGCCCTCCCCGATACACCACATATATGAAATTGGCATTATTTCGTAGCCTGTCTCTAATACCACTACATCCTTTATGCACCCACTTAGCACAAACACAGGATTAAGTTATTTCGCACACCCTTGTGGTAATCTGCACGTAGCCACACTCCCTCTGCTCTGACAGCACCGTCACCAGCCCTAGGTATCATCACTTGTTTTATTCGCATTTGCTCTCAAACCCCTCTGCCCCATTCCATCAAACCCCTCTGCCCCATTCCATCAAACCCCCCTGCCCCATTCCATCCCCCCCCCCCTAATTATTTTCCCCGCCCCCCCTTTCCTTCTCCGAAATCGACACAAAGTAATCAGCATACTTCATCACCCAACGGAATCCACATCTCAAGTTATGTGAGACAGCTTCAAGCATCATTAATTAACAATAAGGGGCTCAAGACTGACCCCTGATGCACACCAGCTTTCACGAAAAACTCATCACTCAAATCTCCATTCACTCTGACGTGGGTGCAGGCATCCTTGCATATTGCCATAGTTACTCTTTGCTGCCACTCCTGGATTTCAAGGTTTCTCATTGCCAACTTCACCATTTCCCAAGGAACTCCAATTCGTACAGCTTCTTCTTCTTTCTAATAAATTTTCCTGAAGCTATCGGACAGTGAGTATTACATCAATTGCCTCATTGCCTGACATAAACCCAAACTGCATCTCATTAATATTCACTGTTATCATACCATCCGGGACTCTGTATACTTTCATTATCTGGTCCAAAAGTTTTATTCCTTTATAATTTCCTCTATCTAATTATTAAAGCCAGACCCTCCCCTGAAAGTACCTGTAAGCAGCAGGCATCTACCTGCCTTCTGTTCAGTCTCCACCACTCCCCCACTCCCTTTACACTTCAAGCTACATATCACTCCATGCTGCCACTTAGAACCCCTTCGGTTATTTGAATTCCGCAGGCTTGATTTTTATGCATGGCTTTGATTGTCATGACTGTCACAGGCCCCACCCACATGCATAGCCCTCAGGTTTGCTTTTTATGCTTGGCACTGATTTAATCATTATTGGCAAGTAATGGAGGGGATGGACCACAGGCCCCACCCACATGCACAGCCCCCACCCACATGCACAGCCCCAAGTCCAGGCAGAGGGTCAAAGACCCATAGCCCACCAGCCATGGCCACTGGCTGTGGCAGTGACCTAAGGGCACCCTGTCTGGACAGCTACAGAGGCTCACTTCCAGTGCGACTTGGCAGTGAAACTGCCCCGCCTATATACACCTAATGATATGGCAGCATCCTGGGGCACTCCTCCCAGGTTTGGGCCCCTCTCTGTTGGGTAGAAGTCACAGCCTGGGAACCAAAATGCCCTGCATCACCTGGCACAGATTCGAGCCCCATTCCATCCTGGCAGAGTTCGTACCACACTTCCCCTCAAGTCCCTCATTAGGTAGTGGTGGCAAAGTTTTACGGGTACATGTTCTCACTGGCGTCAGCTCCTGTGACATAGTAGGGTACAGTTTGTGGTGTCAGGTGTTTGTAGTGTAGGACATAAGACAGAGAAAAATGTGTGCCTGAATGCTAGTTTGCTCCACAGAAACCAGTGACAGCCACAGAGTATCAGCCATGCAGTCTTAGGAGGGTGGCAACCAAAGACGATAAGATGGCAACCCTAGAAGACAAGGCAACCCACGACAGCTAAATGGCAAGAGATGACAACGGAACAACGGTAGATGACGAGATGGCATTTAAGGATGTCAAGATGGCAACAGCAGAAGATGAGATGACAACCTAGAATGACAAATGGCAACCTTGGATGGCGAGATGACAACAGAAGACAACCCAAGAGGACAAGATGGCAACCCTGGAAAGCAAGAATGGCAACCTAGAGAAGCCATCAGCATCAGGGTCAAAAGTGGTGTAGCAGGCTCAGTAGCACCTTTCCCTTAGTGATTTATTTTCCTGTACACTCAAGCTTTCCCTCTCATGTTGTTTGTAGTGTTAATATCGATAGTGTGCATCAGTGACAAGTGAGATGTATAGACTAAGTCGCCAAGGAAGAGTTGTTAAGAAGCCTCCAAAGCCACATGAAATACGACCCTGTGGTGTGTGTTTGTAGGTGATGTAGTAGGGATGATGACAGTAGTTATGACGGCACTTGTATACTGTTACTCTGGTAGGCAATTCACTCCTTAGGCACCTTTAATGTTCCTGTATTTCCCCAGGCAATAGAGAGACTGATGCTAGGGAGAGATGGGAGACATAACTGGAGCCAGCTGAGAGACTTAAATGTACACGTATTCCGAGGCAACAGAGACTGATTATAGGGAGAGATGAGAGACAGAACTGGAGCCGTACTATGGGTCACAAAAGTATCAGTGCACAGGGGTCCAATGCCTACTGAAAACATTGCAACAACTGCTGATGTTTACCAGCGTCTTATTGTGTGTGAACAATGTCTTTTCATATTAACATAACATTTGCTATACGTTTGCATGAGGATATATAGCTAGCTGGCAATATACGACACCTCCAACAACAGGGCTACCTAAGTGTGGTAGGTCGGACACTAAAATTTCAGTGACCATCGTTCTGTGGTCCCAAATGTTTCACGCATATTGTGCACTGGTACTTTTGTGATCCACGGTACCTGTATTTTCCTAGGCAATAGAGAGACTGATTCGAGGGGGAGAGGAGAGAGAGAATCAGAGAATCGAGAGACTTTAAAGTACCTGTATTTCCCCAGGCGATAGAGACTGATGGTAGAGAGAGAGAATCGGAGCCAGATGAGTGACTTTAATGTGCATGTAGCTATTTCCCCAGGCGATAGAGAGACCGATGCTAGGGAGAGGGGAGAGACAGAATCATAGCCAGATGAGAGACTTTAATGAACGTGTATTTCCAAAGCAACAGAGAGACTGATGCTAGGGGAGAGAGAGAATCAGAGCCAGCTAAGAGAGACCAAAGAAGAGATAGGGGGGACAAACAGGACAGGTTATAGGTTGTATTTTGTATTTTTTTTTCCTTTAGGGTGTGATTTGAGTGTGTTTTGTCCTACAGTGGGCAGGGTAGAGGGGAGTAGGAGACCACGCCAGCTGCAGATGGAGATAGCTGATTGAACTAAAGTTACTGATAGATTTTAATACCTGAACCACTTTGTAACATACTTTTTTGCAATACACTTTTAAGCCCTTTAGTATACTTTTAGATAATAGCACTGCCTCCTCCCAGGGTAACTTAACATGCTGCCGTCATAGCTGCTAATGTACTCTGTAAATATCCATTGCAAATATGAACACTTGTAAGGAAATTAGGTTAATAAAGGAACAAGTTGTATACATCAAGTTTATTCCACCTTTCATGTTATGGATAGGACTGGGTAAAAGGTCTACGGATATAAAACCCACATTTCAACTTAGAATTTTGTGAGATTCAGTGGAGTATGGTTTGAACTCCTTGGACTTAAAACCTAAATCTCAACTTAGAATATTCAGAATTCACTGATAAGGAGAGCAAAACTAGGACTTCCATCACTTGTACTTTATTAATGGATACCTACCGTTAATTGATAATGGTTTTAGTAATTTGTAAAGCTTGAGTCCCAGGTTTCAATTACTGTTATGTTAAGCGACTAGCCATAAAAGCCTCATCTTGGCTGGACTTTATAATCCTACACAGTGCTAGTCTCACGTGGTACCTGCAGTGTTTCTTGCTACTGCCAGGCTATTTCATACAGCTTAGGGGAGATACCTGGTGATGCCCCTGTACACTAGTCCTTTAGGCCATCTTTTATCTCAGACATATCTCAGTGACTTTTACCTCAGTTCCTTTTATCTGTCAGTCTCTCAGGTTGTTGCTTTATATAACAATACCACTTCATACCAGCACCATTTATACCATGCTTTATACCAGTACTGTCTAGTTATCCAGACTCTACTAGTTTCTCATATTTTATCAAAGCTCTTTTCCAAACCTATTCAGTTGTCAGTGTATGCAAGAAGTCCTCATCACTTGGGTCTATAGTGAAGCAAAAATATCAGAAGTTCCATTGCTACTTAGGGAACAGATTTGCCAGCTCCTTCCTAGTTTGGTGTGTTTTCTGTCAAGTTTTCAGAACACATCCAAGGCTTAGTGAAGAAGGCTGCCTGTGTTAGGAAGAGGGATGTGTGTGTTAGGAAGAGGACTGGCTGTGTTAGGAAAAGGGATGTCTCTTCTAGGATGAGGGCGAGTTGTGTTAGGAAGAGGGATGTCTGTTAGGATGAGAGATGTCTGTGTTAGGAAGAAGGCTGACTGTCTTAGGAAGAGGGCTGCGTGTGTTGGGAAGAGACTGTGTTAGGAAGGGGGCTGGCTGTGTTAGGAAGAGGGATGTCTGTGCTAGGAAGAGGGCTGTGTGTGTCAGGAAGAAGGATGTTTGTGTTAGGACGAGGACTGGCTGTGTTAAGAAGAGGGCTGGATGTGTTATCAAAGCCACTGTAGGTAGTTTACAATTGGTTCCCTTTTATCCAAGCCATTCCCAGTGTAATTAATCGTTATTATGTTTTCTTATGCCTTTATTTCAAAGTAGCTCCAACTTCCGATTCCTTTTGCACTGTTATCAAAGCCATTCTAAGTTCCAAGCTTACTTCATAGCCATCCTTGTCAATATTCATCAGGCTTTAAATAAGGTAGACACTATCCCCATATCAGAGCTTATTACCAGCTCTGAATGAAGCCCAAAGACTAATTAATCTGAAGGTTGGGTTGATTTAGTCAGGGAGTGGTAGTGGGGCTCAGTTTTCCATGGAGAGAGAAAGGAACGAAACAAACAATGTTCTAATTTTCCTTTTCTTCAAATATATAAACTGATAAAACTCTTAATTTCTTCGTAACTAGCGTTGAATTAGTCTTAAATATTCTGAGTGGCTCTGAAGATATCGAAACAACTCTCCATTAGCGACTTAATACATGCAATACAGTTCAGTCTCCCCTTGTTTATTACTGGTACCAAATAACCAAAATATAGTACCAGTTCCGGCCGCAATGCTAGTGGGGCCGTGGTGGCAGAGTGAGTAGAGAGGCGGCATGCCAATCTACTGGACCCGGGTTCGATTCCCGGGAGATAGAGGAATATTTAAAAGTGTGACAGTGTCCGTAATGACCTGTCATATGGACCCGGGTTCGACTCCCGGTTGACTTAGAGGTTAATTAAGGTTGTTTGGCAGTCACTTAGTGGCCTGCCTGGTGGGGGTGTGGGCAGTCACGTAGTTGACCTGCCGGGGGGAATGTAAAAGTATATACACACACACACAGACACCAACACAAGACAGACTCACACCTACACGACAGACACACACTTACACGTCAGACACACACACACACGACACATACACCTACAGACAGACACACGCGCACATACCTACACCAAGACAGACACGGGGCTTATGCACAAAGGTAGGGTGTGGAAGGTAGAGGGGTTTTATTTCTAAGTCCAAAAAATCCAATTGGATTTTTTGGACTTAGAAATAAAACCCCTCTACCTTCCTCACCCTACCTTTGTGCATAAGCCCCGTGTCTGTCTTGGTGTAGGTATGTGCGCGTGTGTCTGTCTGAAGGTGTCTGTGTAGGTAGGTGTGTGTGTGTGTGTCTGTATGTGTGCATCAAAGCGTATGTATGTGTGTGTGAGTGGCAGGTCACTACGGACACTGCCACAACAATTTTTTAAATATTACCTCTATCCTCCCGGGGATCGAACCCGGGTCCTCTCCGTTACTAGACCAAGCCTATACAGACTCGGCCATCACGGTCACACCTGGATGGGATCTAGAACTTCTACTGTATCTTCCTTACGTGTTACCTGCAAAAAAAAAAAACAAGGAAATATTAAAGTGTATCATGCAGAATAAGTTGCAAAGGCAGAGTTGTTACGATCTAGAACCACTTTGAATACATAAGACTGTAATTTAAGGCTAATCACGAAGAAGTAAAGAGTATCCTGTATCTATTTATTTACGGTAAAAGGAGCAAATAAAAACAGGACTTAGTACGTTTTCGTCTTGTTTATTTTGACTAATTTACAGTACCTTCCTTACCTTCCTTGTGTTATTTTTATTTACCGCATCTGTCAGCCTCCTAGCACACTCGGCTGGACCAAATCGCCTGTTGTCAGCTGTAAAGAAATGCTAGAGTTATTCCAGTCAGGCGCGGGTGAATGCTGAAAGTGTATTAACTCTCTAAGGCCCCTGTGACTCACTCTCAGCTCAGTAAAATTGTCTGGTTTAACTGAAATGTCACTAGAACTGTCCGGAGCATCAGGGGGTTATAAATGCCAAAGCTTACCCTTTAATGCGCGGGGGTGTTCTATGTCCAACTGACGGGGGGGACTATGCTGTTCGACCGAGAGTGAGTCCTAGGAGCCTGAGAGAGCAAATACGATACTTCACTCACTTTAACTTGGCTAGAAATGCACTTGCCATCCCCCCATCTCGATTTCTGACCTGTAGCAATGCATTAACACTAGAATACGATGCTGGTCAACGAGGGAATGCTTTAGAAGGGATGCAGGGCCGTAGCATCGGCTCACTCTGCCTCTGAGATACGGGATATAGCCTACAAAAGGACGAAAAATTCCACAACGTTAATCTATATTTACGACTCAGTATTCAAAATGGAGAAAGAAGGCAATTTTAGGCCAAATGAGAGTAAAAAGAGAGCTGTCGCCTGCTTTCCCTTCTCCCGTCGCATCAGTGCAGCGGTGTCGCCATCTCATGCGAGGAATGCGAGAATACCAAACCGATTCAATACGAGGACGCATATCAGTTTTTCGAAATGGTGGGGTTAGATAAAAATTTCACCGAACGCTTCCATACGTCAAGGCTACCTAAAGACAAATAACATCGTCTGGAGGCATCAAAAATAAAACATAAAACGTGTACATGATATAAAAACATCCGTCCACCTCCGGGACTCGACCCGAGGCGCATAGGAGAGCACATTCCATCTGCTGACGTCATTTTTTACTCATACTCTTTCCTAGGCTTCAGACGATTTCAATCAACTTAAGAAAACCGTAAGATAATGGGG
>JAGKTI010038579.1:0-10699 GCA_018397915.1 Birgus latro | reverse complement strand
TGCGACTTCTCGTCCCTTGAACACTGAGCCTGGAGCGAGGTTCTCTTTCTAGACCGGGTGGGTTCTTTTAAGGCTTTCAGTGGGAACAGAGCATAAAACTCAGGGCAACAGCCTTACACGTATATTACCACAAATTACAATACTGTTACAATATGCATGGCACACTTTACAAAGAAATAATGTCACACATGGATGGACAGGGCCGGAGGACTTGGTGACAGGACAGTGTGACGGGCTGCTGCAGTATGGGGCACAGTAGTAGTGGAGGGCCCAGGTCTGCATCCTGCGTCAGGAGGCCCTAGGGTCGTCGGGATTTCCGGGGCCTGTGTCAGGAGGCCGACCCGTCGTCATCTCGTCCGGGAGTGATGAGAGGGCTGTGGTCGGGGTGTGTCCTTCTGCTAGAGGGCGGGGCTCGGGCCTATGGGCTGGGCCCAAGCAAGGAGAGTAGGCGCACTTGCCTGCCTTTACCCTGCTGGCAAAGCGGTCGTCGCGTGGGGCTAGAGAGGTCTCGTCCCAGGGTCCTGGGGATGCCTCGGCTGGTCCTGGGGATGCGGTCTCGCTGCTGAATCTCCGTCAGGTGTGGGCTGTGGCAGCTCAGGGTGGCAGAGTCCGGCAGGGGCTGGGGCCACTGAGGGTCGAGGGAGAGGGCTAAGACTCCCGACACCAGGGGTCCTTGCCAGGTCTCCTCCAACTGCTGGTCGAGGGGGAGGACGTCTCTGTGGGAAGAGAGGGAGAGGGCACTTGCCGTGACGTCTTTCTTTTTGGTCTTTCAGTGGAGCAGCAGGGTGGCTGTCTCCCAGGTGCGGCAAGGTGGCCGTCACCGTTCCTCCTTTTATGGAGTTAGAGCGAGGGCGGCTAGTGTCCGTCTCCTCCCTGCGTGCGGCAAGGTGGCCGTCACCCGTTGTGGTTAAGTGCGGCAAGGTGGCCATCACTTGTCCTCTTTTTATGGAGGTATAGCGAGGGTGGGTGGTGTCTGTCTCCTCCCTGTGTGCGGCAAGGTGGCCATTACCCCCTTATGAGTAGGTGTGGCAAGGTGGCCGTCACCCGGTGTGGGGAGTCGGTAGCTCGATCGGTAGAGAGTTGGCTTGCAGTCCCGAGGGACCCAGGTTCGAATCCTCGCTGGTACAGGGAACAGTTTAAGAATTTGAATTTCATTAAATCAGGCTTTACTGATCTACCAGGTGACCCGCCGACATGTCGTAAAAATGACCCCGCTAATACCAATACACCAGTCCTGTATGAGACATCCCTAGCATGTATTCAATATGGACGATGGGTGTTAAGCGCCGAAGTGGTGACATGTAGATTGTAGGAGGACGACTGGGCCTTGATAGCAGGCTGTGAAGCCTATGCCCAGAGTCGGACACATAAAAAAAAAAAAAAAGTGTGACAAGGTGGCCGTCACTCTACCTCCTTTTATGGAGTTATAGCGAGGGCGGCAGAGTGGCCATCTCCTCCCCGCATGCAGCAAGGTGGCCATCACCCGGTATGGCTGAGGGAGGGAAGCAGTAAGTGAGAGGCTGGGGGCCGACTCTGGGTGCTGTCTGGGGCTAGAGGAGCAGCCCCACCCTGAACCTGGAGGAGACGACTGTTGTTGTTGTTTAGATTTTCCTCCCGTAGGAAGAAGAGGGCCTGTGGGCCCGCCAGAGATAAGCTGTGATGGAGAGGAGGACTAGCATGAGCTAGTCGGCTTGAAGATCAGGAGGAAGGCAACAAAAGCAGGAGAAGGCAGGATGGTGAAGAGCAAGGCTGGCTAATGGTCGACGAGGGCAGGGCGGGGTGGGAGAGCAGGGTGGAAACCGTGGCGTGATGGAGTGGCGCCGACGGAGTCACGGCGTTGGTGGAGAGGCGCCAATGACGAGTTGCAGGTGGAGCCGCCTCGACGATGCCCTCAACCCCCAGCCCTGGATGTAAAGGGCAGCAGTGCTCGCCCACCTCCCCAGCAGCAGGTGGAGGCCAAGGTGGGAAGGCCCAGTCACGATCGTAGGGAGGGCACAACCCCGTTCCTGGTTGGGGGAGGGAGGGTCATAGAGGAGGAGCCTTGACCTCCTGGTGGGCGGACAGGACACTCAACCTCCGGGTGGAGCCGACAGGCCCATCCCCCTCGGCTGGAACGACTGCTGCAAAGAGCTGGTCCCATCGGGAACAGCGATAGAAGTGTTGCCTCGGTGAGAGATGGGCTGCGAGTTGAGGAGGAGACGACTGGTCCGGTGGAGATGTAATTCACCGTGACTGCTACCTGGCGGCGGCTTACCTGAGCGCGAGAGGGGCGCGCGAGAGAGACAGGTGTGCACGTCTGGTACGGAGCTCGCGCCGCTCATTTCCGTTCCCTGGGTATTTCTTCCTGGGTTGGGTGTCTTGCCCACGGTATTTCGCCGTGTGTCAAGGCTCTGCATTTCACGTATCCTAGCATCATTTATCCCAACTATAGCTCAAGCACACATACATGCAAATAATCATTCAAACAAATAAAAGGCCATCACATATAACCAAGCATACGAATTATCAATGTAAATACAAATAATTCATATATTAGACGTTTCAAACCATGCTTACACTTCCCAAACATTTACTCAAACCCAAGCAAATAAGCCACCGTCTCAACTTAAACTGTCCAAAGTTACACTCTACTTTACACATTCAAACACAAGCACAATATGCCGTCTCATACTATCCATATATTCACCCAGACTCTTATTCACAATATGTCTATCTAAATTTATTTATTTATTCCAGACACTCAAACATCCAAGCAGTGACGCATCCTACAAAACGTAGGCCTACTCAAAACATCCGGACACACTTCTCTGACAGAAACATCCAGTTATATCAATTCCTGAGGGCACAAAAAGCTGCCACATACATCCTTCGCTAAGTTACAAGCAAAAAAAGTTGTGACTGAGAATACAGGACCCCCCCTCAGTATCGCAAGTGCAAAAGTCACATTACGTAACCGAACAAAGAGAAGGCAAACTGGAAACATCTTGGAACTGCCGGACGTACGATTCACTTTACCGATCACCTATGAAGGAAAAATAATTGCTAGGGACAATTGTGGATGATATAATGAGATACAGTACTTTAATTATCTAGTTAAATTAATATCCAATAAGGTGAAGACCGGGTGATCTAGAGAATTTAACAAGGAAAAAGAAGAGGAAGCAAGAAGTAACGTTAGGCTGCACATAAGTACTTCCGCTTTTTTTTTTTTTTTACTACATTAGTGTGGTCTATCAAAATATGTAAATGTAGGTTTCAGTTCTAACACGAAATCGTATGAAAATTCCTCGTCTGCATCAACTAATGAAATCGATATGAGAGAGAGAGAGAATAATCGATTACAGGCACAATGCCGTCTGAAGTAACGTATTATCTGAAGTCATAGATCAACACCATTTCTTAGACTTTCAATTACATTATATATCTGATGAACTGGGAAAAAAGTTAACTTGAGAATGAACGCAAAGGCTTCTAAGACTTCCAATTACCTGAGAAAAAATAGCCTGGCGTTACCTGGAACAGAGTATTAGTGTCTCCATCATGGGAAGGTTATGGTACCAGGACTAACATTCAGGCGCCTTTATTTACTCAGCTAAAAATGAATGAATATATATACATCAATAGTCTTTAATTGAAATAATATATAAGAAGCGACCATGAGGAAGTTAAAACTCCGTGACCATCTCTCTCTCTCTCTCTCTCTCTCTCTCTCTCTCTCTCTCTCAGGACGATATGAAGGCTTTAAATCTATACTTGTTACTGCCAGACGATTTATTTGGCTTCGGGAAAACCATATTATTAATGCTGAAGCTCTGAGTTACCGTTAAGTGTGTTTGTCAGTCAGCTCAGATATCCGACACATTTGACATGGAAGTATCAATGCGCAGCAGTACCTATTTAAATTTAGGGTCGTACACCAAGGGCTTCGTGGCACCTCTTCCTTACCGACTCATTTTGCATATTACATCTTAACATTCTTGCACGGTATTCACATCCCTGAAATATCGAAAAATGTTTGCACCGATAACATGCAAGAGGATATCGAGGTGTAACGTACAGGATGAATAAAAAAGGAAAAGCTGTTAAGAAATCTCCGATCTTCAAAGGTGTTAGAGAGCAGCCGCAGCTATTTATATTTGGCTCTATAGGTCAGAGATAAAGTTCACAGGCCAAGGCAAAGTTTTCCTATGCATGGTAGTCGTTTCCGATAGCATTGGCAGCCTAAATATTCTCAGTATGGTATTGTTGGCTACTTTGTAAATCCTGCTACTATAGTTTCCTCATTTTAACTAGGCATTTTTTTTTTTTTACAGCATGGTTTCCCGCAGCTCAGTGACAAAAATATGATAAAGCTGCAATTAAATATCCTTTCCATGGCATTCCTTTGTGAACTAGCATCATATTCTAATGTTAAAGTTCATCACTAAAGATGGAGAAGTGGCAGTATTACTAGTTAAAGGCAAAGAGTCGATTATTATTATGTAGGATATGAGAGAGACCCAAATAGTGAGTTAATGCAAGTTGTACTTAACCCTCCCAGTTCCAGTCTCTCCTAAGCTGTCTTAAAATGTCTGGAGAGAGCAAAATATATATAATAAATACTGTTAAAAGGACTGAAGTGACTAACAAAACCAAGATGGGGAAATGGGATAATAATTTTATAAATGGACATGGAAATTTGTTATTTTTGCAAGGAAGACGGAACCGAAGGCCAGGAGCACAGTTCGCTCAGCATTGCAGATTGTTTTCATTACAGTGGATTTATGATTAGGATGAAGTTAATGATGGTTGAGGATGATTACAATGAAGATTTTGTGAGTTAGGTGAGAAATACAAACGAAATTTCACGCCGATATCGCACTCCTTGATACTTTCTTTTATTTCATGTCAGTGACAGTAGTAATGAGACTTCCGGTATCCCAGCGTTTGAAGTTTACAAATTTTTCATCCTTCGCACCCTTTTATACGCAGCTGCATTTATACTATCAAAATTTCCTTTACCAGTTGATCATTATTTAGAACTTATTATACCTACCCAGATTTAATGGGGTAGATTTTCGGGGTACGATATGTTTTCCGCGGACTTTTGGAGTTGCCAATCATTACAAGCGGTTAGCGGAGTAGGATGTGTCAGTTGCGCTCAAGATGTCGATGGTGGGTGACGGTTTCTTCTCATGCTCCGAGTGTCCGTGAGGGTGAATATCGACATTTTCATTACCATCTTACCCACTGTCGTGGCGGAATATGTGATTGTGAGCGACAAGGAGGCGCAAACATTGGGAAAAGTGGCGTTGAGAAGGAGGCAGTAGATACAGGAAATCGGGAATATTAAAGAAGATGTGCTGAAATGGTGCTCTCCCTCCTGTACAGGCAATAGTCTGCGTAGGGCTGACTTAATTGTCTGACCTGCTGACCAAATCCCTGACCTGCTGACACAAAACCCTTCCAGCACCTGACCCATCGACCTTTTGGACCTGGCGTGGTACAAAATGAAATGCATCTAGGCTGTGGCTTGACTGCAGGATTTCGTGAGTGGAATTTATGGTAAACTGACACGACATTGAGAATCTCAATTTCTTTTGTTTAAGTTACTGTCTGATTTTATTTTAGTTTTCACCTTACATGTAAGTTATCGTCATACTTATATTATTCAATGTAGCACCATCCTTTTATGGTTTATAACAATTCCCTATTGGTCTCCACTATCCTTGTCAGGATGAGGGGGGGGGGGAATGCATGAATGAAAAGCCACCGCTAGGCGATTTTATTTAGTTAATCACCCAACGAAAATACGGATCTAGGAGTGACTTCCTTTCACTGATCAGGAAGTAAGAGTGAGGGTTGCAAGCATAGTAGCAAGCCTCAAATACACCATCGTACTTTAGAGGTCAGTGGAGATGGTTCCTGATCGTTAGGAAAATGTGTCTCCTGAGCTGAATGTTTTGTATCTAATGTATCTGTCTGTATCCGTCTATATTTAGACGTCATAATCCTAGCTGAAAATGACCACAAGCCATTCGCCTCCTTTCCACCCAGTCCTCTGCTATCAGGTTGCCCTCTCTCCACCTCTCCTCCCGCATACCTCTCATTCCTCCATCATTCTCATCTTTCCGCTCCCCCTCTCCCCTTCCGCGTCACCAATATACTTCCTCCTAGTCAATGTCTCATTCTCCATTCTACACATAGCCAAACCAAGTCTAGCGCATCCACACCACCACAATGCTTCTTCACTTCCTTACTTGTTTGGCCCTCCACATAAATCCGAAACTTCCTCAGTTAACTCATTACCGTACCTCTCACATTCTTGTCTTTCCAATAGAGTCCGAGCTTGACTCCCATACGTAAAAGTGCGGACCACAATAGTCATGCAGCGACTTTATGTCCATGCTCAAACCCCATTTCATGCAAGTAACGAAGGAAAATAACGCCATGATACTAAAGTGAATGTCTAAGATTTTATTTATTTCCTTTGGTACTAGTGTTACTCAAACTGAGTTGAGTTTCTAAGCTGAATGTAAATAATGTTAGCTTAAAAAAAAAAAAAAATCGAGGTGAGGGGGTTAAAAAAAATTGCTGCTGAAGGGAATGTTGAAGATTGAATGGAAGAGAATCAGGGGGTATTGTACTGGTTAATTTTTGCTAATGTCACGATTTTATTCAGTTTGGGAAAGCTCTCTTACTGAATAGGTTAATGAAAGTTGTATCTTACCACAGCAGTTCGAAAAGTTTTTCCCTAACCAAAGAACATCGTCTGAAGCTAGCAATTAGTGAGCGAAAAAAAAAAATGCATCCTCTATGTGAAGTTAAAATAAAAGACTATAATAATGACTGGATTAATTATTTAGGATAGTGTTGCAGTTTTAGCTGTTTATAAGGTACGATGGGGTCAAATTTAGGTCATATTCTATACCTTTGGACGGTTTTATTCAGCTTGGTAAGTTAGACTTCCCTTGTATTTACCCCCATCGCTACCTAAGAGGTTTCAGTATAAAATCGTCAGAAGGTGGCAAGGATCATTTTATGGGCTGCGTTATTTCCGGTCATAAAGACAACGGTGCTCTGTAGTGTCTTAGTTCATCAACCTTTACTTTGCGATTTTTTGCCCTTTTGCAGCCGTTTCACGAAGTTCAGAGGCAGAATAATGCAACACTACGGCTTTACATCCTGTCCATAGAACTTCGGTAATAGCAAAATACTTCAATGTCTTGTTACATAGCACCATTCAAGCTGGAGAGAATGCAGTTTTATGAAAGACCGTGTTAAAATTGACATCACAGTCTTGCTCATCATCTTCAGGGTTTTGTAGGGTGAATAGGAAATACACTCCATTTATTTATTTATTACTATTTATTTTCCACAGTAAGTTTATTCTTTATTTTTGTGTGTAAAGAAGTACCTCATGTTCAGCTGGCAGTTTTTTCCGGCCAAGTACAGTTATGTAGGCTAGTGCTGTAAAGAAACGGGAATGAGGCAGAGGTGGGTTGACGTCATAGCACCATACCGTAGTCGACGTAAGCACGGAAATGAACGCGGCCACTAAGTATAACCTCCCTTATTCTGTTTCAGCCGACAGTTTTAGGCAAAGTTAAAATGAACAGAGTATAATGTTTTAGCCAAAAAATGCGGGGGGGGGGGAGCCTGAGGTAGATTGACATCATAGCGCGATAGGGGAAAGGGCGGCTGGTGCTTAAAGTAGATATGCTGCGATAGTGGTAAAACTGAATTACTAGGCTTGACTTACCACAGTAAAGCTTGAGGGTTGACACAAATCTTTTATGCTGTCATATTCATCAGATATCTTAACCCTGTGACTACGAGGATTTCTCTCAGCTGGGACGCCGGTGATGCAGTGGTAGCATACGGGTATTCAGCTCGCATTCAGCTTTGGTATCCAGCTCGCAGTCAACTTTGGTATCCAGCTTGCTACTTCGAGCTTTGGCTACTTCGAGTTCAATTCTCAGACCGGTCAGACTCTTGGAACTAATTGTCCTGTGTCTCAGTTCATCCAGTAATATGATTGGGGACTTCTATTGCGGCTTACGGTATAATCTGTATATTCGTGGGGGACTGATTGATTTTTTTTCTTAATCACGCGTCGTCCGTGACAGGTCGCCGCGTAGAAAGCACAGACGTAAAGTGGAGTGATAAGAATAGTTTATCATTTCGCTTATCATCGTTTTTATTGCCCCAGATCTCCGGTGAAGTACATTTTTGTTTCATTTTTTTTTCTCTTATTCTAACCTGTGACGGTACATTCGACATCGAAAGTTCTGTCGCTTCCTGTTTTTCTTCTTGAATTTTGAATATCAGTGTGGTAAGTCCGCAGCAACTGACACTGATGACATTATTGCAGCGGGTTTACGTCATTGATTTTCAAAGTCCATGGAGAGAAGGGGAGAGAGGAGACATCAAGTACTATTAAAGTAAATTAAATAATGAATACCAAAACCGCACTGATAGAGATTTTGGTGGTATCCTAGTCTCTTACTCATAGAATAGTTGGTAGTTACCTGCCCTAAAATAAACAGCCTCGAAGGAACCACTAGAGATGTTGCTGTTTGCTTTCCTTTGTGCCCCTTTGTACACATTTGCGCTGTATTACAGTATAATCAAGCGTTGCTACATCCAGCTGAAGCTTACGAAACTTTGTAAATAGGAGCACACACACACACACACACACACACACACACACACACACACACACACACACACACACACACACACACACACACACACACACAATCAACCCCTCGTGACTTTTTTGACCTACATGAATAAGAGACGGGGGAGGGGTTTCTACATCTTTCCTTATCTTCCTCCCTTCCTCCAGTTGAATGCAAGCTGAACTTACCCTTCTGCGGTCCACCATGGGGAAGGAGTTGAGGGACGTTCCGGTTCCTATAAAAGGACAGCGGAGCCGACCGTTATACTGGTTCCAGTATGTGAATCGTCCCTTTCATTTCTAGTGAAGAAAATAGATCAGTATGAACAAGCAAACGCAGAAAATTTATGAATACAGACTCAGGGTATCCATCTTTTTTTTTTTTTTTTTTAATGCTAGGAAAAAGGAACCAAAGGCCAGGAGCCCGCAAACAGTTCCTTCCAAGAAAAATATAAAAACAATACAAGAGAGCCAAATTCAAGATCCGATCATTTCGAGATGCCTGGACACACTGCGTTTAAAAGACTGGAGATCATAGGAAGTAGGAAATACAGAAAGAGGGAGACAGTTCCAGAGTTGACCTGTTGCATAAATGTAGGACTGGGAGTAACGGTTAATTTTTGCATTAGAAAGTTGGACAGAGAAGGGATGAGAGTTTATTGCTAGACGGGTGCTACGCGCCCGTCGTTGAGGTGGGGGGGATGCAAGCAGACAGTTCAGAGGAGCAGTGACCATTGAAGTAACGATAGAAAAGAGATCAAGATGCAGCAGTGCGGCGAAGAGACAGAGGTTGAAGGGAGCCAGTAAGAGGAGGAGAATTGATGAGACGAAAAGTCTTTGACTTCACCTTGTTGAGAAGAGCTGTATGTGGGGAGCCTCCCCACGCATGAGAGTTGAACCCGTGTATAACCTTAACAACTGTGCAGGGGTAAAGAAGGTACGGAAGCAGATTTTACAAGAAATGTATTATGATCTTTCCACGAAAAGTCACGAGTGAATGAAACCCCAAGCATGTTCAAGGATAAAGCAGGATTAAGCTGGATATTATTAATCATCAGTGGGTACTCCTATGGGAGATTTTTGCCGGGTTGATAGGTTTTACGTAAAAACTGAGTCTTCGATGCATTTAAAACAAGATTATTTTTTACCCCAGTCGGAGATACGAGCCAAGCCAGACCGGTTTGCTGTAGCCTCATCCCTTGTTTGTTGAAGTAACTGCCGAGATGGACGTTGCGGAAACCTAATGGAAAGGTGAAGGGTGGAGTCATCAGCGTACCTGTCTAGTGTCAGACATCTTAATCATGTAAGGGGTGTCTAGAAACAAATCCTCCACGTCGCCCCGTTCTCTGCCATTTGCCTACCCTCCTTCCAACTCACACACCCCTCTCACATATCTTTTCACGCCGCCCCTCCAACTCATCCTTGAACTCCCCCTCCCCTCTCCCTCCCCCCACGTCACACCCAAACTCTATTTCTCCATCCTCTTTACTTGGCCAAACCATCTCATTGGTTCTCTTAACACTTCTAATCACATTCACATGAACACTACAGCGCTCCTTACTTTCTTATTTGTCTGTCTCTGTAGGACTCCACATGCTGCTCTCATCCCCAGAGGTAGAGAAAGCGTTGTGCGCGACCTAAGAGTGAAAGTATTGTGAGATGTCCAAGGGAAAGTGAAAGTAGATTCTGTCTGTCTGTCTGTCTGTCTGTCTCGTCCTTCACCCTGCCGCCTCTCCATACCTGCCCCTCCCTCTGTCTCCACCCATCCACCCACTCATTCCTCCCTTCCCTCCACTTGTCCTTCATGCCCCCCCCCCCCCCGTCTCTCTCTCTTTCTCTCTCTCTCATCCTCCCTTCCACAGCCTTCAGTCGTCTCCCTCTTCTCTTCTCCCTATCTTTATCTTCCCTTCCCTTACTCTCAACCCCTCCCTCATTCTCCCTTTTTCTCCCGTCTTCTCCCCTCCCCTTCCTTCTTTCCTCCGGCCTTCCTGCTGCATCCTTCTTTTTGCTGCCTTTTTTTTCCTGCTTACCGTCATT